>JAULAV010000077.1:22081-164928 GCA_030789695.1 Scilla litardierei
CACCGACTCAGAAAATACATGCAAACTTTAAAATTAAATCTGATACTTATTCAAGCTGAAGGCATATTCAATCGAATTCAACTATATTGATGTACATACTCATGCAGACCCAAACTGATTCATTAGCCTATGCTCTTACAAACTGATACATATGATTGTCTACGTAGATGTTTGCAATGAAGGGCTCGCTGTAGGATAACGGACTTATACTCATCAATTTGAATGGTCAATTTCACTATAAATGGACCGTGAACGCCCACAAAAATTTCGCTTTGTTTTTGAGATTACCCTCAAAAATTACTCACACCGCAACATCTGTATAAACTGTATATTCACGAGCTCAACAACTGTAGACTCACGGGTTCTTTCCATGACTCACAGTAAATCAACTGTAGTCTCACCCTCATCCATGGGTAGTCCAATTCCTCATAACTGCAGCATTCAAAAGCCTATTTAATACTCGTTTAATATTTGACTGTTTGAATTCATAACAGCTATTTTTTAAACTCTATTTATATCCCTCTTCTTTCCTCAAGAAAATACACGGAAAAATTGCTTCCTCCAAAAATTCTTCTTTGCTTCATCCCGTTCTCCTGGGTAGCTGTACTGTGCAAAATCCAAAGTCTCTACCCAAGTGTTGACGCGGAAAGGGGCTGCTGTGTTAACCTTCGGGAGCAACCGGCAACAGCGATTACCACCGAGATCGTGCCACTTCGGTTTCAATTACATCTGCTAAGTATTCTGCTTCTCGGATCTTTCTTGGGTGTGATAGTAGTGATTTTCGAGGTTTTCCATTTGGTAAGTATATACTTTTAAATACACTATAGGTGTAATTCTTATTCAATTGGGTGGAAAATGATGTAGAAATTTGGTGATTTTACATGCATGCAGATACGGTTGAGATTGCTCGAGAAGGTACAAAAATCCAAGGTACTATTTATGTCGTAAAAAAATCCAGCGTTCAGTGGAGGTTAACAGTCATTGAGGGCAGCTGGGCAGACACAACCATCAAGCTGCTAATTATGTCGAGGGCCATTCCGATGAAGGGCAGTTGCAGGGAATGGAGATGGAATCATTGAGCGATTTGGCAAATAGCACGCCTGGCCGGCTGAAATTTTCCTGAAGGAGAATCCTACCTTCCATGCAAATAAATTTATAAATCACGTCACCGTGTAAAAAGGGACAACAAGAATGTTGTCGCTTTGCATGTAAAACTTCCGATAGGATTCCTGCTGCCCTTCATCGGAATGGCCCTCGACATAATTACAAGTTTGATGGTTGTGCCTGCACTCAACGACTGTTAACCTTCACTCCTCACCGCCAACGCCGACGCCCACCATTACCACGCAATGAGAACAGACATTGACACTTCTTGGTTTTAACTGGCCTGTCGGTCGTTTTTTCCTTTCGGTGTCACCTGTAAACCCCGCTTCTTTCACATGCAAAGTAAACAACTTTGCATGTGAAAGAAGCGGGGTTTACAGGTGACACCGAAAGGAAAAAACGACCGACAGGCCAGTTAAAACCAAGAAGTGTCAATGTCTGTTCTCATTGCGTGGTAATGGTGGGCATCGGCGTTGGCGGTGAGGAGTGAAGGTTAACAGTCGTTGAGGGCAGGCACAACCATCAAGCTTCTAATTATGTCGAGGGCCATTCCGATGAAGGGCAGTAGCAGGGAATGGAGATGGATCATTGAGAGATTTGGCAAATAGCACGCTGAGACCGGCTGAGATTTTGAAAGTCCAACCTTCCACGCAAATCAATTTATAATGCACGTCACCGAGTAAAAAGGGACAACAAGAATGGTGATATTGAAAAAAATTCGGTATAAAATTGATGTTAGGTTTTGTGCAAAATAATCACTTGTTGTAAGAAATTAAAAGATATGTTTACCCATATTGCTACCATCGTATGGAAATTTCACCACACTTGTCACTTGTGCTTTTTAAGCCCCGCGGACGACGTGGTTATTTTGCCCGTCGTCCGCGCGGATGGAAATTGCTTCACACTTATGCGTTTTAACCCCCGCGGATGACGTGGTTAATTTTGCCCTTCGTGCGTCCGGATGGAAATTGCTCAACACTTGTCCGTTTTAACCCACGCGCACTACGGGGGTAATATTGCCCGTCGTGTGCGCGGATGGAAATTGCTCGACACTTGTGCGTTTTAAACCCCCGCGGACGACGCGCACGACGGGGGTTATTTTGCCCGTCGTGCGCTCGGATGGAAATGGCTACACACTTGTGCGTTTTAACCCATGCGCACGACGGGGTTAATTTTGTCCGTCGTGCGCTCGGATGGAAATTGCACCACACTAGGCGTTTTAACCCACGCGCACGACGGGGGTAAGTTTGCCCGTCGTGCGCGCGGCTGGAAATTGTTTTACAGATTGCGTTTTCCCCCTCCTCACGCACGACGGGGGTAATTTGGCCCGTTGTGCGCACGGCTGCAAATTGCTCCACACTTGTGCGTTTGCACGCACACGACGCGCACGACGGGGGTTATTTTGCCTGTCGTGCGCGCGGATGGAAATTGCTCGACACTTGTGCGTTTTAACCCCCGCGCACGACGGGGTTAATTTTGACCGTCGTGCGCTCGGATGGAAATTGCACCACACTAGGCGTTTTAACCCACACGCACGACGGGGGTAAGTTTGCCCGTCGTGCGCGCGGCTGGAAATTGTTTTACAGATTGCGTTTTCCCCCTCCTCGCGCACGACGGGGGTAATTTGGCCCGTCGTGCGCACGGCTGTAAATTGCTCCACACTTGTGCGTTTGCTCGCACACGACGCGCATGACGGGGGTAATTTTGCCCGTCGTGCGCGCGGATGGAAATTGCTCGACACTTGTGCGGTTTAACCCCCGCGCACGACGGGGTTAATTTTGCCCGTCTTGCGCTCGGATGGAAATTGCTCGACACTTGTGCGTTTTAATAACCCCCGCGGACGACGCGCATGACGGGGGTTAGTTTGCCCGTCGTGCGCGCGGATGGAAATTGCTCCACACTAGGCGTTTTAACCCACGCGCACGACGGGGATAAGTTTGTCCGTCGTGCGCGCGGATGGAAATTGCTTTACACATTGCGTTTTCCCCCTCGCGCACGACGGGGGTAATTTGGCCCGTCGTGCGCACGGTTGTAAATCATTCCACACTTGTGCGTTTGCCCACACACGACGCACACGACGGGGGTTATTTTGCCCGTCGTGCGCGCGGATGGAAATTGCTCGACACTTGTGCGTTTTAACCCCCGCGCACGACGGGGTTAATTTTGCACGTCTTGCGCTCGGATGGAAATTGCTCCACACTAGGCATTTTAACCCACGCGCACGACGGGGATAAGTTTGTCCGTCGTGCGCGCGGATGGAAATTGCTTTACACATTGCGTTTTCCCCCTCGCGCACGACGGGGGTAATTTGGCCCGTCGTGCGCACGGCTGTAAATCGTTCCACACTTGTGCGTTTGCCCACACACGACGCGCACGACGGGGGTTATTTTGCCCGTCGTGCGCGCGGATGGAAATTGCTCGACACTTATGCGTTTTAACCCCCGCGCACGACGGGGTTAATTTTGCCCGTCTTGCGCTCGGATGGAAATTGCTCCACACTAGGCGTTTTAACCCACGCGCACGACGGGGATAAGTTTGTCCGTCGTGCGCGCGGATGGAAATAGCTTTACACATTGCGTTTTCCCCCTCGCGCACGACGGGGGTAATTTGGCCCGTCGTGCGCACGGCTATAAATCGTTCCACACTTGTGCGTTTGCCCACACACGACGCGCACGACGGGGGTTATTTTGCCCGTCGTGCGCGCGGATGGAAATTGCTCGACACTTGTGCGTTTTAAACCCCCGCGGACGCCGCGCACGACGGGGGTTATTTTGCCCGTCGTGCGCGCGGATGGAAATTGCTCGACACTTGTGCGTTTTAACCCCCACGCACAACGGGGTTAATTTTGCCCGTCTTGCGCTCGGATGGAAATTGCTCCACACTAGGCGTTTTAACCCACGCGCACGACGGGGATAAGTTTGTCCGTCGTGCGCGCGGATGGAAATTGCTTTACACATTGCGTTTTCTCCCTCGCGCACGACGGGGGTAATTTGGCCCGTCGTGTGCACGGCTGTAAATCATTCCACACTTGTGCGTTTGCCCACACACGACGCGCACGACGGGGGTTATTTTGCCCGTCGTGCGCGCGGATGGAAATTGCGCGACACTTGTGCGTTTTAAACCCCCGCGGACGCCGCGCACGACGGGGGTTATTTTTCCTGTCGTGTGCGCGGATGGAAATTGCTGCACACTTGTGTGTTTTAACCCCCGCGGACGACGGGGTTAATTTTGTCCGCCGTGCGCTCGGATGGAAAAATAACCCCCGACAGGAAATTTCTCCACACTAGGCGTTTTAACCCACGCGCACGACGGGGGTAAGTTTGCCCGTCGTGCGCGCGGATGGAAATTGCTTTACAGATTGCGTTTTCCCCCTCACGCACGACGGGGGTAATTTGGCCCGTCGTGCGCACGGCTGTAAATTGCTCCTCAATTGTGCGTTTGCCCGCACAGGACGCGCACGACGGGGGTAATTTTGCCCGTCGTGCTCGCGGATGTGAATTTCTTCACACTAGGCGTATTAACCCACGCGCACGACGGGGGTAAGTTTGCCTGTCGTGCGCGCGGATGGAAATTGCTTTACAGATTGCGTTTTCCCCCTCGCGCACGACGGGGGTAATTTGGCCCGTCGTGCGCACGGCTGTAAATTAATATCCACTTGTGCGTTTGCCGGCACACGACGCGCACGACGGGGGTGATTTTGCCCGTCGTGCGCGCGGTTGGAAATTGCCCGACACTTGTGCGTTTTAACCCCCGCGGACGACGCGCACGACGGGGGTAATTTTGCCCGTTGTGCGCGCGGATGGAAATTGCTCCACACTAGGTGTTTAAACCCAGGCGCACGACGGGGGTAAGTTTGCCCGTCGTGCGCGCGGATGGAAATTGCTTTACAGATTGCGTTTTCCCCCTCGCGCACGACGGGGTAATTTGGCCCGTCGTGCGCACGGCTGTAAATTGCTCCTCACTTGTGCGTTTGCCCGCACAGGACGCGCACGACGGGGGTAATTTTGCCCGTATTGCGCGCGGATGTGAATTTCTTCACACTAGGCGTTTTAACCCAGGCGCACGACGGGGGTAAGTTTGCCCGTCATGCGCGCGGATGGAAATTTCTTTACACGTTGCGTTTTCCCCCTCGCGCACGACTGGGGTAATTTGGCCCGTCGTGCGCACGGCTGTAAATTAATATCCACTTGTGTGTTTGCCGGCACACGACGCGCACGACGGGGGTAAGTTTGCCCGTCGTGCGCGCGGATGGAAATTGCTCGACACCTATGCGTTTTAACCCCCGCGGACGACGCGCGCGACGGGGGTTATTTTGCCCGTCGTGCGCGCGGATGGAAATTACTTTACAGATTGCGTTTTCCCCCTCCTCGCGCACGACGGGGGTAATTTGGCCCGTTGTGCGCACGGCTGTATATTGCTCCGCACTTGTGCGTTTGCCCGCACACGACGCGCACGACGGGGGTAATTTTGCCCGTCGTGCGCGCGGATGGAAATTGCTCGACACTTGTGCGTTTTAACCCCCGCGCACGACGGGGTTAATTTTGCCCGTCTTGCGCTCGGATGGAAATTGCTCCACACTAGGCATTTTAACCCACGCGCACGACGGGGATAAGTTTGTCCGTCGTGTGCGCGGATGGAAATTGCTTTACACATTGCGTTTTCCCCCTCGCGCACGACGGAGGTAATTTGGCCCGTCGTGCGCACGGCTGTAAATCGTTCCACACTTGTGCGTTTGCCCACACACGACGCGCACGACGGGGGTTATTTTGCTCGTCGTGCGCGCGGATGGAAATTGCTCGACACTTGTGCGTTTTAACCCCCGCGCACGACGGGGTTAATTTTGCCCGTCTTGCGCTCGGATGGAAATTGCTCCACACTAGGCGTTTTAACCCACGCGCACGACGGGGATAAGTTTGTCCGTCGTGCGCGCGGATGGAAATTGCTTTACACATTGCGTTTCCCCCTCGCGCACGACGGGGGTAATTTGGCCCGTCGTGCGCACGGCTGTAAATCGTTCCACACTTGTGCGTTTGCCCACACACGACGCGCACGACGGGGGTTATTTTGCCCGTCGTGCGCGCGGATGGAAATTGCTCGACACTTGTGCGTTTTAAACCCCCGCGGACGCCGCGCACGACGGGGGTTATTTTTCCTGTCGTGCGCGCGGATGGAAATTGCTGCACACTTGTGCGTTTTAACCCCCGCGGACGACGGGGTTAATTTTGTCCGACGTGCGCTCGGATGGAAAAATAATCCCCGACAGGAAATTTCTCCACACTAGGCGTTTTAACCCACGCGCACGACGGGGGTAAGTTTGCCCGTCGTGCGCGCGGCTGGAAATTGCTTTACAGATTGCGTTTTCCCCCTCACGCACGACGGGGGTAATTTGGGCCGTCGTGCGCACGGCTGTAAAATTCTCCTCACTTGTGCGTTTGCCCGCACAGGACGCGCACGACGGGGGTAATTTTGCCCGTCGTGCGCGCGGATGTGAATTTCTTCACACTAGGCGTATTAACCCACGCGCACGACGGGGGTAAGTTTGCCCGTCGTGCGCGCGGATGGAAATTGCTTTACAGATTACGTTTTCCCCCTCGCGCACGACGGGGGTAATTTGGCCCGTCATGCACACGGCTGTAAATTAATATCCACTTGTGCGTTTGCCGGCACACGACGCGCACGACGGGGGTGATTTTGCCCGTCGTGCGCGCGGATGGAAATTGCCCGACACTTGTGTGTTTTAACCCCCGCGGACGACGCGCACGACGGGGGTAATTTTGCCCGTTGTGCGCGCGGATGGAAATTGCTCCACACTAGGCGTTTAAACCCAGGCGCACAACGGGGGTAAGTTTGCCCGTCGTGCGCGCGGATGGAAATTGCTTTACAGATTGCGTTTTCCCCCTCGCGCACGACGGGGGTAATTTGGCCCGTCGTGCGCACGGCTGTAAATTAATATCCACTTGTGCGTTTGCCGGCACACGACGCGCACGACGGGGGTGATTTTGCCCGTCGTGCGCGCGGATGGAAATTGCCCGACACTTGTGCGTTTTAACCCCTGCGGACGACGCGCACGACGGGGGTAATTTTGCCCGTTGTGCGCGCGGATGGAAATTGCTCCACACTAGGCGTTTAAACCCAGGCGCACGACGGGGGTAAGTTTGCCCGTCGTGCGCGCGGATGGAAATTGCTTTACAGATTGCGTTTTCCCCCTCGCGCACGACGGGGGTAATTTGGCCTGTCGTGCGCACGGCTGTAAATTACTCCACACTTGTGCGTTTGCTCGCACACGACGTGCACGACGGGGGTAATTTTGCCCGTCGTGCGCGCGGATGGAAATTGTTCGACACTTGTGCGGTTTAACCCCCGCGCACGACGGGGTTAATTTTTCCCGTCTTGCGCTCTGATGGAAATTGCTCGACACTTGTGCGTTTTAATAACCCCCGCGGACGACGCGCACGATGGGGGTTATTTTGCCCGTCGTGCGCGCGGATGGAAATTGCTCCACACTAGGCGTTTTAACCCACGCGCACGACGGGGTAAGTTTGCCCGTCGTGCGCGCGGATGGAAATTGCTTTACAGATTGTGTTTTCCCCATCGCGCACGACGGGGGTAATTTGGCCCGTCGTGCGCGCGGCTTTAAATTGCTCCACACTTGTGCGTTTGCTCGCAAACGACGCGCACGACGGGGGTAATTTTGCCCGTCGTGCGCGCGGATGGAAATTGCTCGACACTTGTGCGGTTTAAACCCCGCGCATGACGGGGTTAATTTTGCCCGTCTTGCGCTCGGATGGAAATTGCTCCACACTAGGCGTTTTAACCCAGGCGCACGACGGGGGTAAGTTTGCCCGTCGTGTGCGCGGATGGAAATTACTTTACAGATTGCGTTTTCCCCCTCCTCGTGCACGACGGGGGTAATTTGGCCCGTTGTGCGCACGGCTGTAAATTACTCCACACTTGTGCGTTTGCCCGCACACGACGCGCACGACGGGGGTAATTTTGCCCGTCGTGCGCGCGGATGGAAATTGCTCGACACTTGTGCGTTTTAACCCCCGCGCACGACGGGGTTAATTTTGCCCTTCTTGAGCTCGGATGGAAATTGCTCCACACTAGGCGTTTTAACCCACGCGCACGACGGGGATAAGTTTGTACGTCGTGCGCGCGGATGGAAATTGCTTTACAGATGTAATTTGGCCCGTCGTGCGCACGGCTGTAAATTGCTCCACACTTGTGCGTTTGCTCGCACACGACGCGCACGACGGGGGTAATTTTGCCCGTCGTGCGCGCGGATGTGAATTTCTTCACACTAGGCGTTTTAACCCATACGCACGACGGGGGTAAGTTTGCCTGTCGTGCGCGCGGATGGAAATTTCTTTACACATTGCGTTTTCCCCCTCGCGCACGACTGGGGTAATTTGTCCCGTCGTGCGCACGGCTGTAAATTAATATCCACTTGTGCGTTTGCCGGCACACGACGCGCACGACGGGGGTAATTTTGCCCGTCGTGCGCACGGATGGAAATTGCTCGACACCTATGCGTTTTAACCCCCGCGGACGACGCGCACGACGGGGGTTATTTTGCCCGTCGTGCGCGCGGATGGAAATTGCTGCACACAGTAGGCGTTTTAACCCCCGCGGACGACGGGGTTAATTTTGCCCGTCGTGCGCTCGGATGGAAATGGCTACACACTTGTCGTTTTAACCCACGCGCACGACGGGGTTAATTTTGTCCGTCGTGCGCTCGGATGGAAATTGCTCCACCATAGGCGTTTTAACCCACGCGCACGACGGGGTAAGTTTGCCCGTCGTGCGCGCGGATGGAAATTGCTTTACAGATTGCGTTTCCCCCTCGCGCACGACGGGGGTAATTCGGCCCGTTGTGCGCACGGCTGTAAATTGCTCCACACTTGTGCGTTTGCCCACACACGACGCGCACGACGGGGGTAATTTTGCCCGTCGTGCGCGCGGATGGAAATTGCTCGATACTTGTGCGTTTTAATAACCCCCGCGGACGACGCGCACGACGGGGGTTATTTTGCCCGTCGTGCGCGTGGATGGAAATTGCTGCACACTTGTGCGTTTTAACCCTGCGGACGACGGGGTTAATTTTGTCCGTCGTGCGCTCGGATGGAAATTGCTCCACACTAGGCGTTTTAACCCACGCGCACGACGGGGGTAAGTTTGCCAGTCGCGCGCGCGGATGGAAATTGCTTTACAGATTGCGTTTTTCCCTTCGGGCACGACGGGGGTAATTTGGCCCGTTGTGCGCACGGCTGTAAATTATTCCACACTTGTGCGTTTGCCCTCACAAGACGCGCACGACGGGGGGATGTTTGCCCGTCGTGCGCGCGGATGGAAATTGCTTTACAGATTGCGTTTTTCCCCTCGCGCACGACGGGGGTAATTTAGCCCGTTATGCGCACGGCTGTAAATTATTCCACACTTGTGCGTTTGCCCTCACAAGACGCGCACGATGGGGGTAATTTTGCCCGTCGTGCGCGCGGATGGAAATTGCTCGACACCTATGCGTTTTAACCCCCGCGGATGGAAATTTCTTTACACGTTGCATTTTCCCCCTCGCGCACGACGGGGGTAATTTTGCCCGTCGTTCGCACGGTTGGTAACTTCTCAACACTTGTGCGTTTTAATCCCACGCCGCACACGATGCATTGGCTGTAGCGCGTTGTTCGCGGGGAGTAATATACTCCGTTCTGGGTCGACGCGCACAACGGTGCCGTATAGTGTAAACTATTTCTTTGAAAAGGATATAAAGGGCGGGATGGTAATTGCACCAATAGTTCTAAAAAGTTGCTTTCATAGGGGCTATAAGGGCGGGATGGTAATTGCCCCAAAAGTTCCGGGCGCGTAAGGGCCCGTTGGTAATTGCACCAAAAGTTCCTCATGTTCCGCTTTTAACAACAGCCGTGGGATCGGATCGGACGGTCAGGAGGGGTCGAGCGCAGGAATCCCATCTGAGCACGAGCTCAGGCCCATTTTACCCTATATATATATATATATATATATATATATATATATATATATATATATATATATATATATATATATATATATATTAAAACACAAAGGTTTTTGAATTCTAGGGCTGACTGGGACAAGCTAATGTCATGCTGATGTATAAAGAGGTTGATAGAAGAATGACTAGGATTTAATCTTGGTAAAGAAAGGGTTGAGATTAGTGTTTGGAAAACCCACCACTTTTTCCTTTTGTTTTCAAACCCCCCACAATCACTACATTTGCGCAGAATACCACATATTTCACCTTTTTGCTAAAAAACCATCTCATTTCACTTCTTACCCGCACACCATACACACACTTCACACACGTATGCACTTGCTAAATTTTTTTACGCTAATCTATATATTAAAACACAAAGGTTTTTGAATTCTAGGGCTGACTGGGACAAGCTGATGTCATGCTGATGTATAAAGAGGTTGATAGAAGACTGGCTAGGATTTAATCTTGGTAAAGAAAGGGTTGAGATGAGTGTTTGGAAAACCAACCACTTTTTTCCTTTTGTTTTCAAACCCCCCACAATCACTACATTTGCGCAGAATACCACATATTTCACCTTTTTGCTAAAAAAACCATCTCATTTCACTTTTTACCCGCACACCATACACACACTTCACACACTTATGCACTTGCTAAATTTTTTTACGCTAATTTGGTGTTCTGACTCAAAAGCGCCTCACCGAATTTATTGTTCTACGCCGAATTTGTTGTTTCGCATAAATTTGACTGTATAAATAATGTTTGGGAACAAAAATTTCGCTGGTGAAAATCGCGGGCACGGGTTACGACTAGTATATATATATACTAGTCATTACCCGTGCCCGCGGGCACGGTTCATTTAAGAGTTTTCCCCGCAGAATCTTTGTTCGCCAAAAAATTATTTTCATACTCAAAATTTAAAAGAACGACAAATTAGCGTCAAAATATCTAGCAGCATGGACGCCTTTTGTGCAGAACAATAGATTCGGCGTGGAACAAATAATTAGCGTAAAAAAAATTCGCGAGCTCCTTCGACACGGAACAACAAATTATCGTAAAAAAATCGATGCGGGTGCCTTCGGCCTTAAACTAACAAAATTTAATTGTATAATGATAGGTAGTCATAACACACCCTTATGGGACATCACATTCAAAACTTTTCCCCACTCAAAACAATTCCCATATTAAAACTCCTCCCCCATTAAAAATTTTCACTCCCTCTAAAAATTTCCACCCAATCAAAATCTTCCCCCCATTCAAAATTTACTGCATTCAAAAATATTTCCACATTCAAATTAGTGAATATGATATGACTACAATGCACACGTGTGTGCATGTGTGTGATTTTGTTCATTCTCATCTAACGGTGAAACTATATAATTTTGATCATGGACAAATCCCATCATGACTCAAAAATACAATAAATATGTATAAAAAATAAAATAAATCATTTGATTCAAATCTAATAAACAGAAAAAAATCAGATAAAGGATGACAAAATTGTTGAAGAAAACCATCAAAACACATCAAGATCATATGTTTATCAATAAAGCTAAGAAGCGTGTGGTACATTACATCTATTAAAATCCCAACATAAAAAACACGTATCAATATTCCTAAACTTGGCTTAACATTCATTCCTAAATGTGGTACAATACATATATTAATTAGAGTTGGAAGAAGAGAAATGAGATGGAGTTAATATACATAGGCCAGTAATGCTTAGACTGAAAGAGGAGCAAGCTGAATTTAACTTTGGAAGTAGAAGAGCCCATGCACTTGAGTTTGAGATCGATGGATATCGATTTCTTCTTCTTATTGTTATTGGGATATTGGTTTCTTCTCCATTTTGGGTCTGTTCATTTATGGGACAACTGAGGGAGAGCCAAGATGAAGGGGCTCTATAAACTGCTGCTGCACATGGCCTTTTTGTCATTTTTTGGTGATTATGGCGAGTTGGCCCTTTTGTTTTTGATCTGTCCCTCATCTGTAAATTTAAAAAACATATCAGATATGAATTTTCAAATATTAAAAAATATTAGTTTTCAATCTGTCATGCATCAGAAGTGTTAAAATTATGGACATGCAATAAACGATTAATAAGACATGGAGATCTGTGGTTTAACACTGATATAGCACACACATATCATTCAATGGATCCAATATCTTAATAGCAAGCCCCAATAGATTAACCAATAGAAATATTGGTGAAATATGTATTTGCTTCTTGCCTCTGTTTTTTCTAGTCCATGGTATTTTCCCTCCTTTTCTAGTCCATAGTATTTATTGGTTATGTGCACTTTTTTGCACGCAAGGCTAATGCAGCCATATAAAATTCTGGAGATCCAGAAGCTGCTCATAAATTCCAAGTATGCATGATGAATTTACTTTACATTATGACATAGTTGTTTAAGAAAGATTATTAAAATTTACATCCACAAAGTATTCTAAACTATTTGTAAAATAGTTATCAGTTATTTGGTTTAATTCATTAGTTTAATTATTAAACTAATCTCCAAGCGAAGCAAAGAAATTTCCAACCGATAAAAGAAAAGGCTATGTGTTTCCTCAAATAACTACCATATTAGACAAACTGTTCATAGAATAACATGCTAATACTAATAAATTTAAAAAGTACTTCAAAGATGCATTTAATATTTTTAGAAAAAATCTAGAAATATCAATTAGTTGATACTTATAAACTCATATATAATCAGCAACAAAAACACAAAAGAAGATAAGGTTGTTCTGATAATTTTTCTGGAGTTTCTCCCAAGTAAACCGCAACAACCGAGATTCCACCTGGTTGTAGTGCTTGAAACTACACCATAACTTTAATTTAAAACAAATCAATATTAATAATCCCCAAAATGTGAGGGTGTCATCCATCAATGTTCAAACATGTACCATTTATAATGCCCATCAACCCTTATATCTCGTTGTAACAACTGATGGATAGTGCAAAAAAATGCAGCATATATATATGATATGACCCATATTCAGTAATACTATATTCTAGAAAATGGCAACAATGGTAATTGATCAAAATGTCAAACTATGTAATAGCTTTTCTTATTCACAGTGTGTATATGTGTATGCCGACACAACACGACGCTAGGTAGGCCATTGGGTATATACATACTGGCAGGTAGGGAATATGCAAATTGGATAATGACAGTGCCATCAAATGTCAGTATAAACAAACAAATGTAAATTTGGGTAGATATCCTTCTGATCAAAATATTTAAACTCCCATAAAACAAATCTAATATTCCTGCCTGCTTCTTGCTCTTCTGAAATGTTTGATCACGAAGAGTGATTGCATCAACTCAAAAGTAGGCATGGCTTCACCTTGCCATAAATCTAACCAAAAAATATAGATTTCGAGACTAATATTTGCGGATGCCACTTTTGGATGGAATACAAAAAATAACACCACGATTTTTTGTTGACATAATACATTAGAAAATTACTATATACTGAAATTACTAACATCAGATTGTAAAATATTGAAAAATCATGTTTTTTCATGATATGCCAAAAAACTTAGAAATCCAATGATAATAATTTTTTGTGAGAAATCCAATGATGTCATGTAATAATGAAATCCAATGAAAATTCAAACTAATGTCCAATGTCCTATTTAGCATGCAATTGGTAAACTCAAACTTACAATCCTATTTCAAAACTACAATCCTATTTTGGGAGATGTGGGGATAATCCAATTGTCATGTAATTGCAAAATTTTATCAGGATTTTACTAATGATCCTAAATGTCCTGATACAATTATCCAATGAGAAATCCAATTGTCATATCAAATTTCTCAGCTTCACATAATAATCACATAATAAACTTCAAACTTACCTAAATTGATATATCCTAAACTGAATTGAGACTTCAAACTTCTGTAACCTAAACTGAAGTTGAAACTTGGCCTAAACTTCAAACATAAACTCCAAAAGACCTAAACAGAAGTTGGCCTAAGCTGAAGTTGAAACTTGGCATAAACTGAAGTTTAATAATGTAAGTTTGAAGTTTAAAGTTTTAGAGATACAGTAGTTTCAGTTTAGGATAATGTTAAGATACATAACTCTGAGGTACATAAATCTAAGATACATAACAGGATTAAACTTCAGAGATAGTGTTATGTGAAGAGGATACAACTGAAATGTTAAGTTTTAGAGATAATGTTATGTATCTCTAAAACTTAACATAATATTTAACTTAACATTATCTCTAAAACTCCAAACTTATGTGTCTCAGAGTTATGTATCTCTAGACTGAAACTTGGCCTAAACTGAATTTAGAGATAATGTTAAACTTGCTGAGAGTTTGAAGTTTAATAATGTTAAACTAACTTGAAATGTCATAAACTGCAAAATTACCTAAATTGAAATATCCTAAATCTAAATTGTATCAGCTTCACATAATAATTGCAAAGTTGCAAAATGATGAAACTTCAAACTCCAAAAGACCACCTAAATGTTTGCACCAAGCCCAATCCGACAAAAAATAAAATAAAACAGGATTTTTTGTGAAGAACTTGATTGAAGGCAAGAGGTTGATGCAGAAATACAAACAACCGAGAAATCCAAGAACTTGAGAAATCCAAGCAGAAATCTAAGAACCTGAGAAAACAGAAAGAAAACCCCGAATCAATGCATAAATACTAACAAATGAGAGGGTTGCAGCAGAATAATAAACTGAGAATAAACCCCCAGCTTTGAATCAACAGAAATTTCTGCATTAAATTCATATATCCGTGCACAAATAATTTCATTGGATTTCCTGAATCAACAGGAAATTCATCTATTCGTGCATAAATAGAGGTGTTTTGAACAAATCGAAATTCATCTATCCGTGCATAAATAATTTCTTATCACAATCTTCTGCATCAAATTATTTATCCATGCGTGCATAAATAATTTCTTATCACAATCTTCTGCATCAAATAGATGACTTTCTTGTTGAATGGATAAATAAATAGAGGTGCTTTGAATCAACAGGAAATTCATCTATCCGTGCATAAATAATTTCTTAAACTGTAAATTCAGGAATAATCAGTATATCCAAATTATCATCTATCCATCTCTATTCATTCAACAGAATAATTCAGTTAAGGAATAATTCAGCAGACTAATCAGTTTAAATTCGTCTATCCAATATGTTCAATATGTTTCCAGTTTGATAGTTTATGTATCCATTCAAACAGGATAGCTAAACGGATTATTATGTTCTGTTTGAATTTCAGTTTGTTAGTTTGTTAGTTTGATAAACAAATATGTTTATCTATCCTATCAAACTATTTATTATCAAATATGTTTGATAAACTGATTATTCAGATGAATGGATACATAAACTGATTATTACATTCAATAATATCCTAATTCAAACTATCAAACTAGAAATTCATTTATCCATTCAACAGAATAATCAATTTATGTACTTTAAACTGGATAGATGAAAGCAGAATAATCAGCACTGCAAGGTTCATGTATGGGCAAACCTTGGAAGGTTCATGTATTGAAGGATAGTGAGTTACAAAGGAGCACTGCAAGCAGCCGCAATGAGAGAGCTCAAGGAGAAGGTAAGGATGCATTGACTCTCTTTCCCATGGTCTTCGTCGCGGAGGCTTCAGCCCAGCTGTTGGAATCTAAAGATATGGACCACCAGATTCGTGTTATAAGGGTCGTGCCCCGTAAAGCAAAGTCTGTAATAGAGTCAATGGCGAGGATTTTCAGGTCGATCCAGGAAGAGAGTCAGCAACTTGAACGGTGATCAAACTTTGATCTATGAGTTGTATTTGTATGAGTTCTCCATGTACACTATCGTTTACAACTGCAAAATTGCATTATAAATCATGTACCAGAGATATATTAAACATAATCAATCAACAAAATCAATCAACAAAAATTGATCTCCATGAATAGAGCAAACTCAATGAAATCTAAGCTTGCAGAGGACTTCATTCAGCTCCTTTGCATCAATGAACCCATCACGGTCCTCAATAAACCTCGCATTAATTGAACAAAAATTGCACGCCATTTCATCGTATGTTTAGATCGTCTGCCAGCATGCAACCAAGTACACCCCTTCTCTAAATCCAAGCTTGCAGAGGACTGCTTGTAGCTCCCTCGAATCAGTGATGGGGAACCCATCACGGTCCTCATCAAACCTGTTAATTAATCAGAACACATTAGAACATTCTAATTAAAATTTAATTGAAGAGTAGTCAGTGCCGCAGAGGAAGAAGGGGCTACGACAGGGGGTTGGGGCGAGCTTGGGGTGGTCGAGGGGTTGATGGGGAGAGTGGAGGCCATCGGGAGAGGTGGGGTGCGTCGAATGCTACTGGGACACATCTATAAAAATGTAAAATAAGATTCTAACAAAAAATCCAGTTCAGCAATTCTTAATCAAAATTGAGGTCACTAAATGATTAGCAAAATGGGATCCAAGACAACATGAAATTAAACAAAAGCCCAGTCCATTTCAAATACACTGAGAACTATTATAAAAGAAAACTCAGTTCATGTACCAAAATTGAGAGATGTAAAGATTTTAAAAAATAAGCTCTAGAAATGGAAAACATTGATCAATAAAACTATCAAGAACTCATTTCAATAAATGTATAAAAACACCGAAAAATTATTATGAAAGCAAACCAAAAAAATTAGAAATTACCAAGTGATGAGAAGATGTAGGACAAAGCTATTGAGAACATTCACTACAACGTTGCAATTATTCGTCACATTTACAATGGGTCCAAGTAATTTATCATTCACAGTTATAACATACACAAAAAACAGACGGAACAATTAAAAACCTAAAAAGCACAAAAAAAGATAAAATTACTTAAAACAACTTTAAAGTTACAGTGAGAAATAGCCCTTTCAAAATGTCCCATTTCCAAAACCCATTATTGCCTAAAAACCTCAGGTGTTTTTCTTCACATTCAGACAACTTCACTCTAAATATAAAAATTTGCAAAATTAAATTTTAAAAAATCTTATCTTTCACCTGTTACTTGACACTAAGAGCAGCAGCAGTCGTGTACTAAATATTCCTATCGTAGAAAGCAAATGAATCTTCAGTGATCGCGGTGCTGAATGGTGGCTTCCTTTGTTGCTCCTGATCACACACAATGTCAATTGAGTCGATGTCCCCATCGTCAATCCTTAAAAATCAAAAAACAAAAAATCAGTATAATCCCTTTTGCAGGAAAGAAGATAAACTGATTTATACCTTTAGGTTGTCTTGAGCAAAAGAAGAGCGATGCATGTTGTTGACGTTACTGTGTTCAATAAGGAAAGAGTGAACCATTTGCTCATGCGTATCTTTTCAGAAGTTATCCATTTGGCATAGAGGGTGTATGGTTTCGGTATTTCTAGTGAGAGTGTGGAAGTATTTGTGTTATCTAATTTAATTAGCAGCACCCAAAACCGGAATATTGGTCAATATTGTTTCAAGATAACATTTGGATTAACACTACCTCCTTATTTTATACCTTTAGATATCTCAATCCACTAAAATAAATATGAAAAATATAACTCTTAGAGTATGGTAAAACATTACCTAACGAAGGCAGAATACTTCGAATAAACATTGCTATGGAAATCTCCGTCAGAAACCCTCTTCAACTCGATCAACTCCAAACACATGTGCTTTATCTCCTAAAAATTCAATCATAAAACAATCAAAACAACGGCTTTTTCTAATGCAAAATCTAAACAAATAAATTCAAATGATTTATAAAGATAATCTGCATTTTTTGTTTGTCCAATTGCAAAATCCAATTGCAATATCCAATCTGTAAATGCAAAATCTGATTGTTTGTGCTTGTCAAATCTGGTGGTCCTTATCTTTAAATTTGATATCTTTCTTGCAAAATCCAATTGCAATTGCAAAATCTGTTGGTCCTTATCAAATCTGGACAAACAAATCTGGTGGTCCTTATCAAAATTTGATATCTTTATTGCAATTGGATATCTTTATCAAATATGGTGGTCCTTATCAAATCTGGTGGTCCTTATGAAAGATATCCAATTGCAAAATCCAATTGCAATATCCATTCTGTAAAGGCAATATCCAATAGTTTGTTTGTCCAACCTGCATTTTTTATGTTTACAGATTTGATATCTTTATTGCAATTGCACAAACAAAAGCATCCCTTGTTTGTGCTTTTTTCTAATACAAAATCCAAGTGCAATAAAGATATTAGCAGTGACTCCTTTAGACCTACCAGCCCTTCCAGTATGTCCTGAGCGATGAATATATGCTTCAACATCACGTGGAGGCTCACCTGCAAACATGACAAAATGAACAATTATACTAGGAAAAATTTGAAGGCACTTACCTATAGATTAAGTTAAATAGTCTGAAACGTGCTTGTTGATTAACAAATTTTCACAAATGAAATTCATTTAGGCACATCAATATATAGAGTTAACCCAAAAGGACAAAAAAGGAAAAAAAATAAACAAAAAAAATAAATGAATCAACTTTGATTCAATGAATTATTGCCACTATCAAAATGTTAACCCAACTGGAATATGCTTGTATCGAAAAAGGTAATGGACTCATGTACGTATATTGCAAGCTTAGATAATTAATAAAAGGTAAGAGAATTACAACATTAGTAATATGGAAGTCCAAATAGCATCAGCAACCCCAAAAAATACTTGGACAAAAAGATAATGGCCAGAAAACTCTAACAATTAGCATAGATTATTACCCAAATAATGATTTATCAGATGTCTGAAAGAATTTAATTTGAGGTTTAATCAAAAAAACTAAATGAACTGATGCTATTTGGACTTCCATAGATCATAGATCATTACCTTAACTTGACAAAAGGTTAAGGAGTTAATGAACTGATGACCGTGATCCAAAAGCGAAGAACTCCAAGGCGCATCGTTGATCTGTGAGCATATCATGAAACTAATTACTACATCTCAAATCCATGAGCATCATCTCAACATCTACAGATTAATGCAATTTCAATCGCTGTTGGTCCTAAAAATCACATCTTGAGAGATAAAGCCATATATGATCATAGTAGAAAATGGTGAACATTATTCATTTTTTGTTCTAAATTTATACTTATGCAAATCATCAGGATATGATTTGTCTACTATATTGAGAGATACTGCAAGCATTTTCTATGAACCCCATCTACCCAACTGGTGTCTTAACCTCATCGGTAGAGCTCGGGTGTCAAATTAGATACTTTTAAATACATCCAGGTCACGAATCAAGCTTCATTTAGCCTGGACTCTCGAGGAACCGCAAACCACACTGACATCTTATTGAAGTCACCATAAGGTTATTTGATCTGAATACATATCCTCAGCGATCGGTTTACATTTATTATTAATTATGAGTTTCATTACAGGCCAGTTATTTTATAGTCTATTTCCCACCGTATCATTGATGCAAATTTTGCTCTTGGGAAAAAAATCAATTTTTTGGTCAAAATGCTAGCTTTGAGAACTTGACAACAGCACGATTCAAGAATTTCAATCAAAGATCAAGGCATTACCTCAGGCCTCTCCTTTTTTATGAAGATCTGATGCCCACAAATCTGAATTTCTATCGCCTTGACTGTTAGATCCTTGAAATGCTCAATCCGGTAGCTCTTCTGGACCTCGCGCTCCGCTTCGCCTGCCATCATCCCACCATGAAAAAAACACTCAAAATGAAGGGGAAAATGAACAAATACATAAAAACTCTCAGATTTATAGAGTCCAAATCTTATTTCAGATCTATTACCATACCCACAACAGCCATAATGTTTCGATAATCTAGTTCGTTAAGATTTTGATCTTTTTAGAATTAAGGGGGATTAAGCTCCCTCGATGGCGATGCGAGATCTAGAAAAGCTATGGATGCCGGTGTCAATGAAGGCGCTCAGGTAGACATGGTCCTCCACCATCCACATCGTCGACATCCTTCTCTCTCGCCTTTTCTTTCTTCTCTTTTCTCTCTCTCTCTCACAATTCCTGGTTCCCATCAGCTGAGAATCATAAAGAAAAATCAGTTTTACAACTGTGATTAGCTAATAATACAAAATACAAACAAACAGAAAAGGGAAAATCGAACCTATCTTTATACAAAATTACAAATTTTCTAATCTTAGCCTCTAGAACACCACCCAAATTGGCCTTTCTAAAACAACCCCCGTGCCAGCCTAAGAAATATCTAAAAGACTGAAACCTACTTCCCTTTATCTTCATAAGCAGGATCTCAAGAATTCATATGCAGGTCATCCATCCTTTCCATTGATCTTCAATTGTCTGTTCAATATTAAAACAGACTGAAACATACTTCCAGTTGTCCCAAACTAACAGAGGATTCCAATGAAGGTCCAATATTTCAAAGCTCATTGACACATCGATATTTCCTTAAGAACTAAACTGACAAATGGAATCGTGCCTACTTAATAGGATCAAGAGCATGCCCATTTCTCCTGATAAAAGGATTAAAAGGTTAAAACATAAGAAGCAAATCCGCATAATACTAAACAATTTCATGAGTAAAGAGATGTCGAGCTATACAGAATTGTACATCTTCAAGATTTTTAAAATCATACAGAATCCAACAGACAGAATGTCACTTCAATTGAATATTAACATAAATAGGTTGCCTTTTCAACGAACAAATAGATGCAATTTGAGAAGCTATCTAAGTTTTAACATGTACTGCATTTCAAATGGGTGATTTTTAGGGCTAGGACATATGAATCTCGGATTTCAAACTTAAAATCTCGAATTTCAAATCCAGTACAACATGAGCTCTCAATTTATTATGATAATATCCCAGACTAAATATAAAATGTGTTCAGTTAGGGAAGGGACCGCATGCCACAAAATATGTTTTTATCTTGAAACATCTCAGGGTTTAGGATTCAACGAACAAATAGATGCAATTAGAGAAGCTATTTAAGTTTTAACATGTACTGGATTTCAAATGGATGATTTTTTAGGGCTAGGACATATGAATCTCGGATTTCAAACTTAAATCTCGAATTTTAAATCCAGTACAACATGAGCTCTCAATTTATTATGATAATATCCCAAACTAAATATAAAATGTGTTCAGTTAGGGAAGGGACCGCATGCCACGAAATATGTTTTTATCTTGAAACATCTCAGGGTTTAGGAAAATCATGAATATGAGAACATATGCAGATGTCTTCTTAAACTTGCATGTGACTTGCAGGTGATTTACTAATGAGCAAGCAAGACTGCCTACCAAACCCCTGACATGCTTGCAATCCTCCAAGCATCTCTATGCATCCAAAACTGCTTTCCAAAGTTCTGGCAACCATCTATCCGTAATAACTTTTTCTTATTCTGCAGCCACCTTCAGACAATAATGGGCCATCCTACAGAATTAGAAACACCAAGCTGTAATCTATTTATCCGGATTCTCATGCTGACACAAAATTTTCTTACCTCAGGATCATTCCAGAGTGGAGTGTGAATCTTTCACCGGTAAAATAGTAAACATTTGCAACTATAAAGTCTGTAATGTTCCACTCTAATATTTCAAGGATTCCCATGTTTTTTATTGGCCATGGTTAACTATCAACCTGGACCATTAATTTGTTTAAGAAAAAAAGTTCCACATTGGAAATGATAAGAAAATGCGAGGGATATAAAATTGAAATTAGAAAGCTACCTAACATCGTAATCTTCCTCTTAATAGACTTGATGGAAATTAATAAAATAGAAATCACATTAACTTAACTCCTCAAGTACATTAAAAGTTGTGTATTTGTATTTGTCTGGATGTGTATTTGTCTGGATCAACCCTCAAACTACAAAGTTCTCCAACATTTTAGTTCTTACTTAAAATACAAATGATGGGGATCTCTTTGAAGGTGATTCTTTTATTTAAAAATTAATTTAAATCTTAAAATGAAACTGAAGATGATGGCTTCGAAAAATGGTGACATCGGCGATGGAAGCAACCTCCGTTTCAACAACCATCGTGTTTCCACCAAAAACATCAAGGTCAAGGGTATGAAAAGGGTGAATTGAGCTGCTTAGGGTGGAGAGTGGCTTTGATATAAAGTGGACAGCGTTGGCAAGAAATGAGTTCTGCCCTTGATTCAACAGGAAGCCAGCCAAAGAGTGTAGCAGCCCAAAAGCCAAAGAGCCAAAGTACTTGGATGGCATCTTATTCTCTTAAATAAAAGTAGTGCTTTTGCACAATTAAATACCGAACCCAAAGCCAGCATAAAAGATGAAATTGCATAATCTCAATGCATCCAATGTTGGCTTCCCTGCATGAGGCAAAATCAGTAAAAAGGACAAATTCATGTATTAAAAATTAAAACTTTCTGAAACTACAGAATGAAAAAAAACCATACTTTTTACAACAAAAAAGAGCAGAAATTGCCATTACAGAATGAAACAAAAAATTAAATCTTTCTGAAACTATCCTCATTACAACAACCCAAAAACCATACTTTTTACATCAAAAATCAAGCGGCATACCTTCACTGATTCGGTGAGGGGGGGCCTTAGCCAGTCCTAAAGATCCTTCGACCGCCAGAGAGGGCTGAGAGTAAGAATCACTAACAAACCCTGGCCCTAATAATTTTCAGGGGCTCTTCGCTTTTTAAAGGGAATTGCAACGCCCGTCGTAAAGATCCCGCTCACCTTCCTCTGCCACGTGAAGGAGCTACACCTTGAAGGAGGCATCGATTCATGAAGCTTGAAGGAGCGCAGCTCGGGTTTAAAATCTGACAGTATCAATGATTTCAGTTTCAAATCTTCAAAACTCCACTAAAACCTCCCCTAAATATTTAGATTCCCCCCAATTTTGGTTCCCCCCAAATTTTAATTTTGGTTCCCCCCAAATTTGTGCGATTTCCAACGTGAGCTGTGGGGATCTCAAAGGGTAGATGTTTGTATATGACTGGACTTGTGACTGGGACAAACTTATGACTGGACTTATGACTGGGACAAAATTCAAAAAAGTCCTCTTTTATAGAATAGATATAGATATAGATATAGATATATATATATATATATATTATAAAAGAGGGATGTTATCAAGAGAAATTGGATAAGAGATATTAGAAAAGAGAAATTGGATAAGAGATATCTATATTATAAAAGAGGGATGTTATCAAGAGAAATTGGATTAGAGATATTGGACAAGATAAATTGGATAAGAGATATCTATATTATAAAAGAGGGATGTTATCAAGAGATATTGAATAAGAGATATTGGACAATAGAAATTGGATAAGAGTGATGTTATCAAGGGAAATTGGATAAGAGATATCTATATTACAAACGAGAGATGTTATCAAGAGAAATTGGATAAGAGATATTGGACAAGAGAAATTGGATAAGAGATATCTATTATATAAAAGACGGATGTTATCAAGAGAAATTGATAAGAGAATTTGGACATGAGAAATTGGATAAGAGAATTTGGATATCTATTATATAAAACAGGGAAATTGAATAAGAGAAAATATAAGAGATGAGATTTTGAGGGATAAAAGAGGAGGTGGGGAATTTTGCACATACAACCCCGGTTTTTGTATTTTTGCCTATGGACCCTCCCCCCACACACCCCCACACTTTTTATTCTCACCCCTTCCGGACATTTTTTTCCAGTTCTATGAAGATTTTGAATCTTATCCTACTAGGACAAAGCTTTGTCCTACGTGGTAAGTTTGTCCTTGGTGGTAATGACAATTTTGGGGGGACTTAAATTTTGGGGGAAAACTTAAATTTGGGGGGTGTTACGCCTATTTGACCGAGACCCAAAAGACACGAGCCCAGGAGCCCGGCTGCAGACCGAGAGCCCATCTGCGCCTTCAAGCCCACTCTACAAGGCCCAATAAGGGGCCCTCTCGGATGCCGATCCGACCCGGCCCCGATAACCCGCTGGTCACTCGCCCACTCCTGCGATAACCGCTCCCCCGATCTCGCGACCACTAAATGGCGATAATGGGGAGGTGCTGGCATGGCGCAGGGGGCGGCGGCGGAAGGGCGGATTGAGGGGGCACGATCGAGGGCGGGCGGGGACGTGGGCCAGAGGCAATCACGCAGGGAGCTCTACAAAAGGGCTAGGAGGACGATGAAGCAAGGGACCGCATCTCAGGTATCTAAAGCCTAAGGTACTCCATCAATGACCTTGTTCCTCTTTCCCATCTCCTTCCTCCCCCGCTCGTGCCGTGAGACGCCGTTCCGATCTCCTCACGAGTCGAACCGTCTCCGCCGGGCCTCCTCTTTCAGATCTCTGTCTGACTTAGGCATCGGAGGGGATTTGGCCGGAACCAAGGTCCGGCCCCCTGACGAGCATTCTTGTCTACGCAAGAGGACATCCGATCAACGGGCCGAGGCTCCCCCTCGCCCCTCGCCGACCGCGTACCCCGCTGAACGAGTGAGGCTTCCCCTCTTCGTCCGACCGCCGAGGCCGAGCACATCCCGCCGAGGCCGAGCGTCTCGCCCAGGGCCGAGGCTTCCCCTCGCCCTTCGCCGAATACGCATCTAGCTGGACGACTGAGGCTACCCCTCGTCGTCCTACCTCCGAGTCCGTACGCGACCGTCCGAGGCCGAGCGTCTCAACCAGGGCCGAGGCTTCCCCTCGCCCCATCCGCACCGACTCGAAGCTCCCGAGGGACCCAAGCGGGCCCCTTGACCACGTTGACCGGGTTGTCCACGGTCAACGCTTTGTAGTGAGAAAACACTCTGAAACATCTGGCGCTGTCTGTGGGAAACGGAAAACCGTCCCACGAAGAAACAAACCACATCTGCGATGACGCGACCTCCCTCATCTCGACGAAAGGGGAACGAGGCCCTGGCGCGGGGCGACAGGGCCCGCCGTCGTTGGCGCGAGGAGGATCGTAAGCCCTCCCCTTCCCCACCGGTCGGGAGGCCGAGTGCGTCCGTAACAGCGCGCAGCTCGGACGTGGCTTTGGTGGTGTCAGCGGTCATAGACACTACCATGGTACGACGGCTGCTCGTCGACACCGGCAGCTCCTGTGACGTCCTCTTTATGTCGACCCTGAAGAAGATGGGGCGGTGGAAAGAAGACTTACGACCTCGCTCGGGTCCCGTGGTTGGGTTCACGGGTCACTCCACCCCCATCATCGGCACAATCCATCTCCCGTTAACGCTCGGAGACGCCCCGGACTCAGTGACCCTGGCGGTGGAATTCATCGTATTGGGGATCGGGTCGGAATACAATGGGATCATCGGCCGACCCCTACTCAACGCCGTCGGTGCGGTAGTCTCGACCCTCCATCAGACTATCAAGTTCCGAACGCCGGGGGGGATGGGGCAAGTCGAAGGCGATGCGGGAAGACCGAGTACCTGCTATCAACTGGCGGAGGAAGGTCCCGAGGATCGTCTAGCCGACCGGATGGCCGCGCTCGACTTGAGGAGTGGGCCTAGGCCCGCCCCTACGGAGGAGCAGGAGCAAATCCCGGTCACAGACATCGAGGGCCGGTTCGTCTCGATCGGGAGAGGGCTGGGCCAAGACCTGAGGGATCAGCTGATCGAATGCCTGGAGGCGAACCTGGACATCTTTGCTTGGTCACCGGAAGACATGCCCGGCGTAGACCCCCAGGTGATCGTCCACCAGATCAACGTCGACCCCAACTTCAAGCCAGTTAGGCAGAAGAAGCGCAACCTGGGCGGCGAGAAGATGAAGGCCGCCTCCGAGGAGGTGGAGCGTCTCCTTGAAGCCGGCTTCATACGAGAGGTCTGGTACCTGGAGTGGCTGTCGAACGTGGTGATGGTCAAGAAACCCAACGGGAAGTGGTGAATGTGCGTGGACTTCAGTGACCTCAACAAGGCTTGCCCCAAGGACAGCTACCCCCTGCCGCGCATCGACCACCTGGTGGACAACGCTTCGGGATACGAGATGCTAAGCTTCATGGACGCTTACTCCGGATACAATCAAGTCCAGATGGACCCCCGGGACGAAGAGATGACAGCCTTCACGACGGACCGGGGAACTTACTGCTACAAGAAGATGCCCTTTGGTTTGAAGAACGCGGGGGCCACCTACCAGAGAATGGTCAACAAGGTTTTCAGCTCCCAGATCGGGAGGAACCTGGAAGTCTACGTCGACGACATGCTCGTCAAGTCAAGGCGATCGGAAGACCACATCGCCGACTTGCGGGAGACCTTCGAGCGGTTGCGGCGGCACCACATTCGGCTCAACCCCGCGAAGTGCACGTTCGGGGTAAGATCTGGTAAATTCTTGGGATTTATGATAACTAACCGTGGCATTGAAGCTAATCCCGACAAGATCGAGGCCCTGATCAACATGCGCGAGCCGACGACGATCAAAGAGCTACAGAGGCTGAACGGGCACATCGCAGCCTTGGGGCGATTCCTTTCAAAATCAGCGGAAAGATCGCTCCCCTTCTTCAAGGTCCTAAGGAAAGCGATCGTGGAACCTCCAGACAATAGGAAGACGATACTTTGGGACGAAGGCTGCTCCAGGGCGTTCGGAGACCTCAAAGAGTATCTCCGCAGCCCCCCTCTACTGTCCAAACCACGGGAAGGGGAGTCGCTAAGCCTTTACCTGGCGTGTGCGGAGGAAGCTGTGAGTTCGGTGCTGATCTGGGAGGACGGTGGGATGCAATGGCCGGTATATTACACGAGCCGGGTCCTGAAGGGGGTAGAGATGCGATACTCGCCCATGGAGAAACTGGCGTACGCCCTCGTCCTCTCAGCGCGAAGGCTCCGACCCTATTTCCAGGCCCACACCATACTGATCCTGACCGACTCGCAACTGGAGCAGAACCTCAAGAGATTCGATCGAATGGGAAGGATGCTAAACTGGGGAGTGGAACTGAGTGAGTTCGACCTCCGATTCAAACCGCGTACGGCCATCAAAGGGCAGGCCCTGGCCGACTTCATCGTCGAGTGCACAACGGAAGGAAATGGCCCCCTGGAGGAAGAAGGCCCGGTGACGGTAATTGCTCAACCTATGTCCTTTCTTTCGGCTGACCACTTTCAGTCAGGGGATCCAGGAGCATGGATAGTCCATGTGGATGGGTCGACCACACAGTTAGGGGGCGGGGCCGGGATTGCAATCCGATCTCCGGAAGGGAACATTGTAGAATACACGTTGCGGTTCGAGTTCCCAGCCACGAACAACGTGGCGGAATACGAAGCAGTGATCAACGGCCTGAGGCTGGCCCTGGAGCTCGGGGCCGAGTCCGTCCGCCTCCTCAGCGATTCGAAGCTCATTGTCAACCAGCTCTTGGGGAGTTACGAGGCACGGGAGGAGGCGATGCAGAGATACCTCCCTGTCGCCAGAGCGGCGATGTCCAAGTTCAAGGACGTGGAAGTCTTGCACCTCCAGCGATCAGAAAATGCGCGGGCAGATGCGTTGTCGAAGCTGGCCTCGTCCTCGCCAAAGGAACTGGGCCGCACCATCTACGTGGAGAACCTGCAGTCCCCCAGCACGGAGGAGCACGAGGTGATGGCGATCGACCAAGAACCCACCTGGATGGACCCGATCGTCCGGTACCTCACTCATGGAGAGGTACCGACCGATGGGGACGAACGCCGAACCCTGGAGAGAAAGGCGCTTCGATACGTGATCCATGAAGGGGCGCTCTACCGGAGACGCTGGACCAAGACGGACGTCCTCCCATACCTGAAGTGCATCGGACCGCAGGAAGCTGACTACGTCCTACGGGAGGTTCACGACGGGATCTGCGGGAATCACCACGGTGGCAAGATAGTCGCCCAGAAGATCTTGAGGCAGGGATACTACTGGCCAACCCTGACCCAAGATGCAGCAAGCTACGTCCAAAAATGCCAAGAATGCCAGAGGTACGCCCACCACATCTCGACACCCCCGTCAGAGCTCATTCCTATCGTGAGCCCCATCCCCTTCGCGAAATGGGGGCTTGACATCCTCGGACCGTTTAAACCGGGACGAGGGCAGCGGAAGCACCTGATTGTGGCGGTAGACTACTTCACCAAGTGGGTCAAGGCCGAGCCGCTGGCCACCATCACTTGGAAGAAAGCAAAAAGCTTCGTGTGGAATTCCATCATCTCCAGATTCGGAGTACCACGGGCCATCGTCACGGACAACGGGAAGCAGTTCGACTCTGCAGGGTTTAAAGATTTTTGCGAGGAATGGGGAATCAAGCTTCTCTTCGCCTCTGTAGCGCACCCCCAGACCAACGGAATGGCGGAGGCGGCCAACAAGTGCATCATAGAGCCCCTCCGGAAGAAAGTAAAAGACGCCGAAGGGAGCTGGCCAGAAGAGCTCCCCGGGATACTCTGGTCATACCGGACGACCCACAAGGAGGCCACTGGCGAGACCCCATTCATGCTCACCTATGGGGCCGAGGCGGTGGTGCCGGTCGAGTTGGGCGAAGAATCTCTCCGCCTCAAATACTTTGACGAAGATATGAACTCGCAGGGTCTGGAGCTCAGTCTGGAGCTCCTCGACGAGCGACGGGAGCAGGCATTGGCCACCATCATCCGCCAGAAGCAGAAGGTGGCCCGATACTACAACGCTCGGGTACGGGGAAGAAGCTTCCACCTCGGGGACCTGGTCCTCCGGAAAGCGGGCTTCAACACTGATACCGCTCGCAAGGGGAAGCTCGCGGCTAGGTGGGAGGGACCCTACAAAGTCGTCGAGGTCCTCGGACCCGCAGCCTACCGACTAGCTGATATGGAGGGGAGGACTCTCACTCACACTTGGAATACGGAACATTTACGCAAATACTTTCAGTAAATGTATCATTTCCTATGAAATAAATTTATTTTGAATTCATTCCTTTCCAGATAAAGCCAAAAGATATACAGGAAGAGGCCGAGGGGCATTCCCCTCCCTCATCCTTCTCCGAGGGCACCGGTGGAGCCACAGGCTGGCGGTCCACTACGGTCTTTCCCCACACTCTGTTCGGCGTCAGGGTACATCCGGAGAGCCTCGAAGTTGACCCCCGAGAGCGGGAACTTCAGTTGGATCTCGGACTGACACCGGGCGAAGCCCTTCTCGAACGCATTCGACAAGGCGATCTCCACGAAGGAGGTGGCATACTCCGCCACGGCATCCTCAGCGATCCGGGCCGGATCCACCTCATCGAGCCCACGCACCCGGGCCTTTAAGGTCTCGATCTGGCGTTGGTGCTCCGCCCTCTCCTTCTCGATCTCCCGGGACCTCTCGTCAAGTTGAGCAAGGAGGACCCTAGCCTGCTCCTCCGCCGCTTCAAGACGATCGGAGAGCTCCAAGGCTTCGGAGGCAACAGCGGGGACGGGGGTCTGCTCGACTCCCCCAGACGCGTCGACGCCACTCAAGACCTCAGCGACCCGCGCCTCGGCCTCCGACTTTGCAGTCAGAGCCAAGGCCCTCTCCCGGTCCGCATCCTCCAGAGCAGAGGACAACTCAGTTATGCGGGACTGCAAGGATTGGACCCGCGCCTCCTCTAGCTGGCCTGCCTCTCCCTCCTCGTCGGGGGTCTCAGGGCCTCGCCCGGCATCGGATTTAGCTTTGGGAAGCGCCGCGAATTGACGCCTCATTGAGAGACCGACCGAGGACAACTGCACCAAGGCAACGAAGGTAAGACAGCGAAAGCGGCTGGAGGAAGAGAGGACGGGCAGGGACACTCTACCTGTTGGCCAGCCTGAATCACGAAGGTGGTCAAACAGTCACCCCTGACTCCGTCCAGCACCACCTGATCGGGAGGGAGACAACTGTTCTCGGCCACTCGAGCGGCGGCTCCACGACTCGAAAACACCGACTCCTTCTCCCCCACAGGGAAGCGTGGATGAAGAAGACCCTCCCCCGACGAAGGGAACTCGCCAGGAGTAGAGCGGAACGCGCCAAAATACCGGTCGTAGACATCAGGGAGAGAGCCGTCCGGGAGAGGTGAAGGGCCGACCCACGGCCATGCGACCTCAACAGGGGCAGGTTGAGGTTGATCAGCAGCCCGTGGGGCATCAACCCCTTCAATCCCCTCACGGATCCTCTTAGAAGGCCCGAGCAAGGGGAGAGAGGGGGACGGCGCCTTCTTCCTTTTGGAGCCTCCTGTCGCAGGCACGACCCGCTGCTTCTTCCGGACCTCCAGCACATGATCCCTTCGGCGCAGATCCGGATCGGGGACCTGCACGTGAGTGCTGGCAGGAGAAGGACCAGGGGGAAATCCACCTGCACACAAAGGAGAAATGAGAGACCAAGCAGAGCCCAGGCAACCTCGAATGGCGAATACCCGGAAGAACTTACCCAGGGGCCACACCGTCTTACGCAAGTTATGGTCACTAAGAAGGACGTCAATCGAGCGCTCCCTCGCAGGAATCGCCAGCATGTCCTTCGCCATCTGCCGCTCGGCGACCGTCGGCTCACCCAGATCGAGGATGACTGCTCCGGCCGCCTCCCACCGAACCGGGAAGGGTACACTCGACGGGAACGTGACAAACACGTATTCCCCCTTCCAGCGTTTCAAGGAGCTCGGCAGCCCCAACACCAGGGTCATCTTTGGGCGGGAGCTGATGTAAATCCACGCCCCTGATTGGTGGCGGCTCAGTCGGTAGAACAGGGCAAAGAGACGAAGGGAGGGCGCCACTCCCCTCGGCATGCAGACAACAATGAACCCGACAAGGAGCCCGACGGCGTTGGGGCAGAATTGACACAGGCACACGTTGTGGGCCTGAAGGAATTCGACGACAAAAGGATGGAGCGGGAAACGAAGCCCGAAGCGGAAACACTTCTCGTATACTCCGACCTCGTTGGAGCCAGGAAGGCAGACCCGCTCGTCAGCCCCAGGGGCACGAGCCGAATAGGGCGGAAGCAGGTAGGTAAAGCGCAGACTTCCGATGGCGGTGGCACAGATCGACGAAGGCCACAACATGACCCCTGTGGGCACCCCAGAAAGATCGCCCCCGTGCCGACGGATCCCCGAAGGAAGGCTACCCGCCAGAGCGGCGTCACGCTCCGGACGACCCGAACCCGTGGCAGAGGAAGACGACATGAGGCAGAGCGGAGGAAGAATAGGGATCAGCGCAAAAAAGAAGACGGCGAGATGGCGGCTCACGAATCCCTCGGTTTCTCAGCTTAAGACGATCCCGCGAACGGTGAGGATAAGCTTGCCGCTACACGTGGTAACATCAGAGGACCGACGGCGCTTCGGAGCCCGCGCCTTAAAAACATCGAACAGGCCAACTCATGATGACGACTAATAAATGAGTCGGCATCGACTGGCGAGCCTGTCAAATTCGACAGAAATCACATCGGCCGAGCCGACCCGGCCGAGGCCGACCGACCCGACCGATGGGGGCAATTGTTACGCCTATTTGACCGAGACCCAAAAGACACGAGCCCAGGAGCCCGGCTGCAGACCGAGAGCCCATCTGCGCCTTCAAGCCCACTCTACAAGGCCCAATAAGGGGCCCTCTCGGATGCCGATCCGACCCGGCCCCGATAACCCGCTGGTCACTCGCCCACTCCTGCGATAACCGCTCCCCCGATCTCGCGACCACTAAATGGCGATAATGGGGAGGTGCTGGCATGGCGCAGGGGGCGGCGGCGGAAGGGCGGATTGAGGGGGCACGATCGAGGGCGGGCGGGGGACGTGGGCCAGAGGCAATCACGCAGGGAGCTCTACAAAAGGGCTAGGAGGACGACGAAGCAAGGGACCGCATCTCAGGTATCTAAAGCCTAAGGTACTCCATCAACGACCTTGTTCCTCTTTCCCATCTCCTTCCTCCCCCGCTCGTGCCGTGAGACGCCGTTCCGATCTCCTCACGAGTCGAACCGTCTCCGTCGGGCCTCCTCTTTCAGATCTCTGTCTGACTTAGGCATCGGAGGGGATTTGGCAGGAACCAAGGTCCGGCCCCCTGACGAGCATTCTCGTCTACGCAGGAGGACATCCGATCAACGGGCCGAGGCTCCCCCTCGCCCCTCGCCGACCGCGTACCCCGCTGAACGAGTGAGGCTTCCCCTCTTCGTCCGACCGCCGAGGCCGAGCACATCCCGCCGAGGCCGAGCGTCTCGCCCAGGGCCGAGGCTTCCCCTCGCCCTTCGCCGACTACGCATCTAGCTGGACGACTGAGGCTACCCCTCGTCGTCCTACCTCCGAGTCCGTGCGCGACCGTCCGAGGCCGAGCGTCTCAACCAGGGCCGAGGCTTCCCCTCGCCCCATCCGCACCGACTCGAAGCTCCCGAGGGACCCAAGCGGGCCCCTTGACCACGTTGACCGGGTTGTCCATGGTCAACACTTTGTAGTGAGAAAACACTCTGAAACAGGGGGAAACTTGAAATTTTGTGGGAAAACTTGAAATTTGGGGGAACTTGAAATTTGTGGGGGAGAAAAACTCAGCCATTAAATAAACCGTGCCCTATGGGCACGGGTAATGACTAGGCGGCGGAAGGGCGGATTGAGGGGGCACGATCGAGGGTGGGCGGGGGACGTGGGCCAGAGGCAATCACGCAGGGAGCTCTACAAAAGGGCTAGGAGGACGACGAAGCAAGGGACCGCATCTCAGGTATCTAAAGCCTAAGGTACTCCATCAACGACCTTGTTCCTCTTTCCCATCTCCTTCCTCCCCCGCTCGTGCCGTGAGACGCCGTTCTGATCTCCTCACGAGTCGAACCGTCTCCGTCGGGACTCCTCTTTCAGATCTCTGTCTGACTTAGGCATCGGAGGGGATTTGGCAGGAACCAAGGTCCGGCCCCCTGACGAGAATTCTCGTCTACGCAGGAGGACATCCGATCAATGGGCCGAGGCTCCCCCTCGCCCCTCGCCGACCGCGTACCCCGCTGAACGAGTGAGGCTTCCCCTCTTCGTCCGACCGCCGAGGCCGAGCACATCCCGCCGAGGCCGAGCGTCTCGCCCAGGGCCGAGGCTTCCCCTCGCCCTTCGCCGACTACGCATCTAGCTGGACGACTGAGGCTACCCCTCGTCGTCCTACCTCCGAGTCCGTGCGCGACCGTCCGAGGCCGAGCGTCTCAACCAGGGCCGAGGCTTCCCCTCGCCCCATCCGCACCGACTCGAAGCTCCCGAGGGACCCAAGCGGGCCCCTTGACCACGTTGACCGGGTTGTCCACGGTCAACGCTTTGTAGTGAGAAAACACTCTGAAACAATGGGAAACTTGAAATTTTGTGGGAAAACTTGAAATTTGGGGGAACTTGAAATTTGTGGGGGAGAAAAACTCAGCCATTAAATAAACCGTGCCCTATGGGCACGGGTAATGACTAGTATATATATAGGGTAAAGTGTTCCTAGGGTGACTCCTTAGATTAAATCTAAGGAGTCGCCCCCATTTTCTCCCATCTCCTACAATTTTTTTTGAAATTATTTTTCATAGCATTGTTGGTCACATCATGGATGATCAACATACCAAAAATCAAGTCATTCCAATACTTTTAGAGCCCCCATCTATCCCTTGCAACTTCAACGGTCTGAAAACGTGCTGAAAAACACATAAAGTTGCAAGGGGTAGATGGTGGCTCTAAAAGTATTGGAATGACTTGATGTTTGGTATGTTGATCATCCATGAGATGAACAACAATCCCAAGAAAAAAAATTTCAAAAAAATTGTGGGAGATGGGAGAAAATGGGGGCGACTCCTTAGATTTAATCTAAGGAGAAAAATAACCCCCAAAAATGACCCCCTATCAAAAATCCTATGCCCCCTATTTTTTCAGAAGATCCGAACCGTTGATCTTGATCTCCACCCTCTAAATACCTGATCCACCAATTTTCAACCCGATCCCATGTGTTTTGCACGTTCATCAACCATTCGCAAAAGTTCTGTTCATGCGAAACCGTTAAATTTGGGTCGGATGGATGAACATGCAAAACACATGGGATCGGGTTGAAAATTGGTGGGTCAGGTATTTAGAGGGTGGAGATCAAGATGAATGGTTCGGATCTTCCGAAAAAATGGGGGGCATATGATTTTTGATAGGGGGTCATTTTTGGGGGTTATTTTTGGGGGTCATTTGATCCCACCTCATATATATATATATATATATATATATATATATATATATATATATATATATATATATATATATATATATATATATATATATATATATATATATGCTTTCATTGAATGATAATGATTCAAATGTGTGATTAGTAGTTTCTTGCAATGACCCACTCTTATAGTATAGACATTTTGGTCATGTCAACATCAAATATATAAATATGATATCTAGGAAGGAATTGGTACTTGGTCTTCCCAAAATAAATTTCAAATTGGATAAAATTTGTGAATCATGCCAACATAGCAAAATACATAAAAGCACATTTTAGAGTATATGGGCTCTTAGCACAAAAAGGCCACTTGAACTCCTTCACATGGATTTCTTTGGTCCGGCTAGAACTTCATCTCTGTATGGCAGCAAATATGTATTTGTTATAGTTGACTATTACACAAGATACACTTGGATATAATTTTTAACTAATAAAAATGATGCCTTTATTTAATTTAAAATCTTTTTCAAAAGAATTGAAAGATTGCATTCTTCAAAAATTATTTCCATTAAAAGCAATCACGATGGTGAGTTTGAAAATGAGTCTTTTCAAAGATTTTGTAAAAAACACGGTATCACACACACTTTTGCTTTTCCTAAAGCTACTCCTCAAAATGAGATAGTTGAGAGGAAAAAAAAGAATACTCCAAGAGTGCGCACGAACAATGTTGTGTGAAAGCAACCTTCTAAACTATTATTGGGCGAAAGCTGTTGCTGTTGGATATTGAGCATCCTTAATAATGTTTTGATGCTGATCAACAAATTGTTAGTAATAATTTCCCTCATTAAGTGTCCAGCTACCATCATGTCAAGGAAACTGATGTTCCATATCAAAAGTCAACACAAAAGGTCAATAAAGCCAAAGAGCTTAGCCAAGGAAAAGAAGTCAAGATAAACGCTTTGAGAGATAATGTGGAAACCCAAACCAAGGCCAAGAAGCTATGGTGGAACTAAGGGATGAAGAGAAGAACACTCAAGAGAATCAAGAAGCCAATTCGGTATTTTAATCTATTTACTCTTCTTATCTCTTAGATCTTTTGTAGGCCATAAAATTTGAGCCACACACATACTACTCCTTAAAACATATTAAATGTTTCACAAATGTTTCAAATTTATTATTTTGAAATGATTTTACATAGTTTTAAAGCTCAAAACCCAAGTATCAGAAGTGTTTCAGAGTGTTTTCTCAGTACAGAAGCGTTGACCATGGTCTGCCCGGTCAACGTGGTCAAGGGGCTGGTTTGAGTCCCTTGGGTGCGTCGAGCACGTGTAGACGCGACTCGAATCGATGATGCAGACGACGTGGAACACGTCAGCTGGGCCGGGTCTGGATCCTCGGCCTCAAGGGGGCTGAGGGGAAGCCTCAGCCCGGTGTGAGATGCTCGGCCTCGGACAGTCAGACGACGAGGGGAAGCCTCGGTGCCTTGCCTTGATGCGCGACCGGCGGAGCGGAGGGGAAGCCTCGGCTCGGATGGATGCACTCGGCCTCGGTCGGTCGGACGACGAGGGGTAGCCTCGGTCGTCTCGCTTGATGAACGGCTGGCGTGGAGCGGAGGGGAAGCCTCGGCTCGTGGATCTGACGTCCTCATGAATAGACGAGAACACTCTTCAGGGAGGCCGGACCTTGGTTCCGGCCAAATCCCCTCCGATGCCTAAGTCAGATAACGATCTGAAGGAGGAGGCTCGGCGGGGACGGTTCGACTCGTGAGGAGATCGGAACGACGTCCTTCAGCGCGAGCGGGGGGAAGGAGATGAAGTGGGGGAACTAGGTCGTTGATGGAGTACCTTAGGTTTTGTTACCTGAGATGCGGTCCCTTGTCCAGTCGTCCTCCTAGCCCTTTTATAGGCCCCTCGTCTCGTCCACCCATGACTCACGTCCCTCGTCCGCCCCCGATCGTGCCCCCTCAATCCGCCCCCCATCGCCGCTCCCTGCGCCATCCCAGCACCTCCCCATAATGGCCATTAAGTGGTAGCGGGCCTGGGGGAACGGTTATCGCTGGAGTGGGCGAGTGACTTGCGCGTTTTCGGGGTCGGGTCGGATCGACGTTCGGGGGTCCTCTAAGGGGCCTTGTCAGGCGGGCTTGATCTTGCAAATGGGCTTCTGATCGGTATTCGGGTTTCTGGGCTCGTGTCTTTCGGGCTTCGTTTGGTGGGCTTGGACCCGCCCATGATTTCGCATAGTAGGTCGCGCCTTTGGGCCCATGCTGTTGGGCCTCCGCAAAATAGACGTATCAATTGCCCCCATCGGTGGGGCCGATCGGCCTCGGCCGGCTCGGTTCGACCGATGTGACTCCTGGGGTTCCGATTGGCGCGTCAGTCGAGGCGCGGTCATAAATGAAGGTTATGATGAGGCGGATCGATTGCACTTCCCTTGGCGCCGATTTCGAAACGCCGCCGGCTCTTTGAGGCTTGCCACGCGTTCCTGTCAGGCGTTTTGAATTCGCCCCTGGGTCTTGTATATAAGTGCCCCGGCTGCTATGATCCCAACTTCTTCCTTGCTCTTCTCACTGTTCCGGGCTTTCCACAAACTCGGAGTCTTCCGCCGCCTTCGTTTTCTTGCCTTCTCCAAATAAACAAAAAGGTAACTCCTTTCCCATCCTCATATTATGGCTACTCTTAGGATAGGTGGCTCTGGCCAAGTGGCGAGCGATCCTCCTGAGTCCAGGCGTGGCGGGCCCTGATCTGAGGGATCCGGTTCCCCCTCGGGGAGCCGTTCCCTCCGAGATAGAGGGAAGGTGAAGCTCTTCCCAGACTATGTAGGCGATGATGTGGCGTCGGCTGCCGTGCGGCTTAATGTACCTTCGGTTGTCCTTAGAACGCCGTCGAGGACTTATTTTATGGCGGCTGCGGAGATTCGGGGAAGGTACCTCTGTCACCCGTATGATGTTCGAGTCCCTTTCATTGACGAGCGGATCTGTCTGCCGAGGAGCAACGAAGTCGGTGTTTACGTCGAGATGCTCCGTCTGGGTCTTCGTTTCCCGCTCCATCCCCTCTTTATCCAAGTCATGGAGTACCTCATGGTGTCCCTTTGCCAGTTTACCCCCTGTTCGGTTGCGATTCTGATGGGCTTTGTGATGCTCTGCTGCACTCGCGATCTGGAGCCATCTCTCTCCCTTCTCTTCTATTTTTATCAGATCCAGATGGTCGGTCTAGGGTCATGGCTACACCTCCGAGCCCGCGCGGGGAGGGAATGCCTGATCGGGCTACCCCACTGGGCGGGGGATTGGAGCTCGGATTACGTCTTCGTAGTCTTCCTTGAGGATGCTCAGATTTTGACATGTTAGGGTGGATCAGGTCGGCCTGGCCGAGCGCTACCCCTCTCCGAGGCTGATCAGGCGGCTGTCGCGCTGCTGTCGGCCCTCCCTTTAGAGGCGAAGTCTATCTGGCCTTTGCTGGACGACCTACTCCTGAAGGCCGTCTTGTGGTCTCCGGGTAGGCCGCTTTTCTAGTCCTGGATTGCCCCGTGCCTTACCCTGATTTCGGTTTCGCTTGCAGGAATGACTTGTCGCGAGTTCACCCGCAACGTCGATGAGCTGATTCGGCGAGGAGCCGCTCGGAGCCGAGGCAGCCCCTCGGGAAAGGCGCCTCGGCGGACCGTCGAGGAGGAGGTGCGTCGAGCCGAGCCCACCGTGGGCAAGGTGGCGGCCGCGTCTCCCGTTTCTACTTCTGGTAGTCCCCTCCCCGGGGAGGTCACAAGAGCCGGATCCGTCCCACCGGCCCAGGTGGTGGGGGTGATAATGGGTCCGACGCAGCTCCTCTTGTGCCTGGCGGGCCCCCTCTTGTCCTCGAGGGTGGAGGCGGCACGGGGCGGAAGTGCTCCCCTTCGGCGCCTGCCGAGCCTCGCGGAGGGAAGAGGAGGAAGGAAGGCGTGGATCCCCTTAGTCCGGTGCACTCCATGCCCCCGGTGGTGGCCGCCGATGATCTTCCAGTGACCCTGACGACCACCCCTATCGCCGCGGCCTTGCCTTCATTACCGGGAATCGGGGCCCTGTTGGCGAGCAGCTCGGCCTCCCTCGAGGTCACCCCCGGGGATTCGGTGTTTGTCGACCGAGCCTTGGCTCAGCAGTTGGCCGAGGGCTCCGTTCTCCCCAGGGACCGTGGTCTCCTCGAGAGGGTCCCCGCCGACAAGGTGTCAGACATCTTGGTCTGGATCCTTCAGCAGGTCTGGCTATCCCGTTGTCCCTTTCTTTCCTTCACTTTCCTCTTGGCTCATGTCTTGTCGTTCAGGGTTCTACACTCGCTGTCGAGTCGTAGCGTCGAGCTGTCTGTTTGAGGGAGCTGGAGTAGTCCTCCGCGAAGGCCCACGAGCGGGCTGGGGCGGCAGAGGTAGCTATGGTGGCGGCCCAGATGGAGTCTCGGCAACTCAAGCTCCAGGTGGCTGAGTTAGAGGGACGAGTGGCCGATCTCCAGGGGGAGTTGGAGGACATTCGGCGGTCGGCCGGGGAAGCGACAGAGTCGTTCGGCCGGGAGAGGAATGAGTTCCAGAGGGAACTGTCGGATCGGTGTCAGGTGGCGCGGTTTGCGGATGAGGTGGAGAGGGGCGTCATCGGGACTCTGGGGGAGAGGATCTTTGAGGTCCTCAGGGAGGCCTTCGGTAAGTATGAAGACCTTATCGGCCCCCGGATCGTCGAAGTCGTCCAGTCCTCCTTCCGGGATTGTGTGGAGCGCGTCCGGCAAGTCCTTCCGCCCGTCGATCCCCCTCGCTCCGAGCAGGGTGAGGCGCACAAGGATGCGTCCTCCCGAGCCCGGGACCCCTAGGTCGTCCTTCCCGGCCTGTCGCCCTTGTCTTTATCCTCAAATTTTTCAGCATCCGCTTAGCTTTGGCCCATCCTACTTGAAATGGATTCCTGACCTCGCAATCTCTATTGGCATTTTTACCGGCTCTCTGCTTCAGGGCGAACAGTTGTTGATTGCAAGGATGTTCATTGGAGCCAGCAATTTTGTGTTCTCGGTCGACAAGTTTTGCTCTGCCGGAGTCACCCTAGTTTTCGTGGGTGACAAATTCTGTTGTTCGCCGAGAGTGGATTATTTGTAAGGAGGTTTCTCCACTTCGATTTCCTGTAAAAAAAGACACTTTTGTACCTCGGTTAACTGTTGGAAATGAAATTGGCCTACTTGAATTTTCCGCGCATTTTGCTGTGTTGCTGCGACCTCGGCTCCCCTGTTGATGGTGGTCGCTCGCCTCCTTCCTCCGGGAGGTCGTCCCTTGCCTCTCGAGTGGACAAGTCGGTTGACGTCCTTATTGGCTGGGGGGCTGCCCCAGGCTTACGAGCGAAGGAGTCGGTCAGCGGGGGTGAAGCTCCTCGGCTTAGGACCGGTCGGCGTCTGCGCTGGCTGGGGGAATTGTCCCCAGACTTACGAGCGAAGGAGTCGGTCAGTGAGGGTGAAACTCCTCGGCAAGGACCGGTCGGCATCTGCGCTGGCTGGGGATATTGCCCCCAGACTTACGAGCGATGGAGTCGGTCAGCGAGGGTGAAATTCCTCGGCTTAGGACCGGTCGGCGTTGGCGTTGGCTGGGGAGATTGCCCCCAGACTTACGGGCGATGGAGTAGGTCAGCGAAGGAGAAGCTCCTCGGCTTAGGACCAGTTTTGATTGACCCCTCGTCCGGTGAGGTGGCGGTCTTCACTCTTATGCAGCCTTAGCGAAATGTTGATTCCGTCAGAGATGAAGAAAAGGAAATAGGAGTGCATTTGTACTCTTAAAGGTCTTATTGGACTAGTACATTTGGAGGAAAAAAGAAATAAAGCTAGACGGAGGGATGTGAACCTAGATAATCCCCTCCCGACTAGGCGGCGACTGGGGGGGCCTCGACTGCTCACTCTATGATGCGGATGGGCCCTTGGACGGTGTTGACCTTCTTCCCTTTGTCCGGCTACACGGATGTTCCTTCTGCGTGGGCCGGGTCATCGGCGAAGTTCCTTGCGTGCCCTCGGCTCATCAACTTCTCAATGTCCTTCTTTAGGTGCCAGTAGTCTTCAGTGTCGTGGCTGTTGTCCTTGTGGTATTTGCAATACTTTTCCCCATTTTCCCCCCTCTTTTTGTCTTCGGCGGGGGGCGATCAGCGCGCTCTTCCTTCTGCACTTGAGCGAGGACGACGTCTGGGGTGGCGTCCCTCGTATCCTCTCTCCGCTGCTTGTTTCTCGCCCTCTTCTCTTCCGGTACCCTTCGGGGCTGCGGCGCTCGCTATCGTCGCGCTTGGTCCCCCGTCTGGCCTTTCCTGCCTCGATGGCCAAGGTTTCCTCGGTCAACATGAAGCGTTCGGCCCTCGCCATGATCTCAGGGAGGTCTTTCGGGGGATCATTATGCAGAGATTTCTTCAAGCCTCTATGACGCAGCCCTTTCTTTAGGGCCGTTTGGACAACGAGGTCAGGAGGGCTGTTTACGTTCAGCCGTTCAGCGTTGAAGCGGCGCATAAATTGTCGGAGCGGCTCGGTCAGGCCCTTCACTATGTTAAACAAATGTTCAGCATTAGGCATTACCTGTCGCCCTGCCATGAACTGTTTGCAGAACAGCTGGGTGAGTTCCTCGAAGCTGTCAATGGAGCGGCTGGGTAGGCTGCGGTACCAAGTTCTCGCTGCTCCCCTGAGGGTCGAATAAAAGCCCCTGCAGAGCAGGGTATCATCGGCTCCCTGGAAGGACATGTCCCCCTCGTAGTCCATCACGTGGTTCCCTGGATCTCCTATCCCGTCGTACTTCCCCAGCGTTGGGATCTTGAATCGAGAGGGGACCCGTGCGTCGGTTATTCTTCGTGACAGGGGGCACCGGTCTCCGTGGATGCCTCCGGGGGTCCGACACCCGCCTACCTCAGGCTCGTTCGGTTGTGGAGGTGGCACAGGCGCTGGCTGGGCTGGCTCCACGGCCCCCGCCACACTGGGGGTGGGGCTGATCCGGCGTTCCCGGCTCCTTCAGCGGGAGCTTCCGCTTCGCCATGATCGGTCCCTCGAGTGGTGCCGATCACTCCTTCTGCGGTGGGGTGATCGTGGCCGACGAGACGACGCGGTCACCGATTCGTCCCCCGTGTATTCGGTACCCCTCCTGCTCCTTTCGCGATGAGAGGAGGAGGCGCGCGATCTCGCCTGGTGGAAGCCGTGCAGTGTGAACCGACGCTCCGGGTTCGGTCTTCGGTTTCCGTGGTCAGCGACCACAGCGGACCACAGGATCGGTGGGCCCCCCTCCCAGCGATGGCCGTCGCCCAACACGTCTCCGTTGATTGGCGCGGTGCCGATGAGCTGCTGTACCGTCGCGACCCGTGTCTGAATGTTCGCGTTGGTCTCCTGGGCTAGGGCGCGGAGTTGCTCCTGCGTGGCCAGCTCGGTCTCGCCAGTCTCTTCAGCTGAGGGGGCATGGTGATTGCCGTTGGATGCGCCCTCAAGGTTGTTGTTGGGTGCGCCATTTTCCTCCTCCGGGATGGGGGGCATGCGTCTCTTCCCGTTGCAGGCGTGTGCCATTGCAAGTGTGGTTTGTTTTTTTCGTGGGATAGTTCGTTCCCCGGCAATGGCGCCAGATGTTTCAGAGTGTTTTCTCACTACAGAAGCGTTGACCGTGGTCTGCCCGGTCAACGTGGTCAAGGGGCTGGTTTGAGTCCCTTGGGTGCGTCGAGCACATGTAGACGCGACTCGAATCGGTGATGCAGACGACGTGGAACACGTCAGCTGGGCCGGGTCTGGATCCTCGGCCTCAAGGGGACTGAGGGGAAGCCTCGGCCCGGTGTGAGATGCTCGGCCTCGGACAGTCAGACGATGAGGGGAAGCCTCGGCACCTTGCCTTGATGCGCGGCCGGCGGAGCGGAGGGGAAGCCTCGGCTCGGATGGATGCGCTCAGCCTCGGTCGGTCGTATGACGAGGGGTAGCCTCGGTCATCTCGCTTGATGCACGGCTGGCATGGAGCGGAGAGGAAGCCTCGGCTCGTGGATCTGACGTCCTCCTGAACAGACGAGAACACTCGTCAGGGAGGCCGGACCTTGGTTCCGGCCAAATCCCCTCCGATGCCTAAGTCAGATGACGATCTGAAGGAGGAGGCTCGGCGGGGACGGTTCGACTCATGAGGAGATCGGAACGATGTCCTCCGACGCGAGCGGGGGGAAGGAGATGAAGTGGGGGAACTAGGTCGTTGATGGAGTACCTTAGGTTTTGTTATCTGAGATGCAGTCCCTTGTCCAGTCGTCCTCCTAGCCCTTTTATAGGCCCATCATCTCGTCCACCCATGACTCACGTCCCTCATCTGCCCCCGATCATGCCCCCTCAATCCGCCCCCCCATCTTCGCTCCCTGCGCCATCCCAGCACCTCCCCATAATGGCCATTAAGTGGTAGCGGGCCTGGGGGAACGGTTATCGCTGGAGTGGGCGAGTGACTTGCGCGTTTTCGGGGTCGGGTCGGATCGACGTTCGGGGATCCTCTAGGGGGCCTTGTCGGGCGGGCTTGATCTCGCAAATGGGCTTCTGATCTGTATTCGGGTTTCTGGGCTCGTGTCTTTCGGGCTTCGTTTGGTGGGCTTGGACCCGCCCATGATTTCGCGTAGTAGGTCGCGCCTTTGGGCCCATGCTGTTGGGCCTCCGCAAAATAGACGTATCAAGAAGTATAACCGACTAATTCTTATTTTCATTTAACTACTTTGAATGGGATGGAAGTCGTTTTGTTCTGGACCCAAAAGGAGTCGACCGCAGTTATATTATAAAGGTAGTTGACCATAGTTCTTTTGTGAGTCGACTAACCTCATAATAGTGGTCGATGATCACGCCCCGGATACACGTCCCGGAGCGACGGTTGTAGTTTTACCGCAAGCGCACGGTGTAGTGGCGAGCGGGTTATCGAACACAGGGAGGACGAATGAAAGTGCTTGCTCCGAACAACCTGGCTATTAAGAACGGAAAAGAGAGAATTTGCCTTTGGCGATCCTGTCACAATCGTCAGACAAAATATGGGGATATAAAATCAAATAAAGGACGCCTAGGGAATGGGGAATCCCGGCTACTCACCGTATCTCGTCAATGTGATTCGTTGGCATCAACATTGCTAGGGTAGAATTTCGGATGAACTAGTTGCAACTGAATGTAAAACCTAACTCACGCTCTCGCGCTGTTGCCGGTCTATAGCTATCCTAGGGTTGGGTCCAATCTCTTGCAAACCCTAGCCTAGGCAAGCTAGCATTAGGATCAACATCATCGTTCAATCGCGCCCCGAGCCCACTCTCGGGCAAACTCGGGCCGCGACCTAGGTTGGGATAGTTCCTACCCGTCCAATCTCTTGCAAACAGGTATCGACATGGAATTGCAACCGGAAACCCTAGTATCGGTCCAATCTCTTGCACACCGATACTACGGAAACTCGATTCCAACCCAATTCGGATTTCTAGGGTTTCCTATCGAATTGGGATCCAATCTCTTGGAAATCCCAATCGATATGAACACCTAGCTATCCGTAGTAAATCGATCCCAATCTAACCCTAATATCAATTCTAGCAATACTTCTACCAATTCATCACAAATAAGAAATTGGGCTCGTAGGGTTCATCCCCACGCCCCAAGACGTATAGACTACTCACAATTCATATCCCAAATGCTAGAATAAACAATGGAAATAGCAAGAGAATTCATCACAATATTCAAATAATCAATAAAAATGAGATTTTTAATGGAGATGGAGACAAACCAATAGAGTTCTCCAAGAATCCAACAAAAATAAACTTTTCTCTCCTCTCCAATCACAAATTTCTAAAGCTAAAAATTTTAATCTAAAAAGCTGCAAAAAGTAAAGAGAAAAGCTCCCTAACCTAGGGTAAAAACAGGGGTGAAATACCCCCCAAAATCGTCCAAAAAACTGTGACCAAAATGCCCCTGCGCAGCCTGAAAATCGCAATTTTCGCTACAAGCAGCGCGTCGCACTCGGCCGAGTGACAAAAGTCGCTCGGCCGAGTGACAAACCCTGAGAATTTCCAGTAAGTCTGGGTCTTCGGGGGTCTTCACTTCGGGGGTCGCTCGGCCGAGTGAGTTGTCGTCACTCGGCCGATGGCTTCTATGTACTCGGGCGGTCGGCATTTTCCACTCGGCCGAGTGGGTCTTCTGAAGATCAGGCAGACGAAAAACAGTAAGTTGGCACTTTTTGTTGGGCGTCGTCTGAGTGCCACTCGGGCGGACGGGGTCTCGTCACTCGGCCGATGTGGCTTCCGACGCTCGGCCGAATGCACACATGAAACGTGTCCGATCTGGTCGGCCGAGCGGTGTCTCGCTGGTCGACCGAGCGGTGTCTCGCTGGTCGGCCGAGTGACTCCTTCACTCGGCCGAGTGAGACACCAAAAATGCCCAAACAGCTTGTTTTTGCCTCCTCGTCGCTCCTGCGACGTTCTTTCTTCTTCTGCTCCTCTCCAATAGCAAAATACCCCTCGGGGAAGTCGTCGGTGACACTCTGGAGTAGGCGTATCTGGGGATCACTCCAAATCGCTCCAAATCTCCTGAAATACGACAAAAACAACAAATCGTGAAAAGTATCGCAATATCGTCGATAAATCGTGAAAAGCGTGATTTGAGCGATCTAAATGGCATGCAATCATGCGGAAAAAAAGGTGTAAAACACGGAGTGATCAAAATCCCCAAAGCTTACCTCTTACTCGTCCTCGAGGAAGATAAGTAAAAGGCAAACCCGATGGATTCGGAAAACGAAAACGACGAAAAACGAAAAACGAAGAACGACGAAAAATGAAATAAAAAGGAAGAAGAAAGAAGGAAGCGAAGAGGGAAGCTGCTAGATCATTTTCTCAGGACGTGGGTTTTGCTTACTCATATAGCATGCACCGAATGTAAAACACATGTCAAAGAATTTTATTTCGATATCATAATATAATGGTGCAAATAGAAATAGAATACCCACGAATAACGATATAACATGAAAAACGGAATAATTTTAGAATTAACATCGTCTGAATCATTTAAAGCGGTATACAATATCACAGATCACACACTTTTTAATTGAACGCTTTCTAAGAGGAGTATGAGAATATCACACAGTAGAATAGAAAGAATAGAAAAGTGTGGATTTCATGAAATGAGTGCTAGGCATAGATTTCTGAATTTCGTAAAGCTAAAACGATCTTACCGAGTATAGAATATTACTTAGCCTAGGTTGTCGTGCAACGTCAAGTAGTCACTCTCTCACACATCATTGGATTCTCTCCCCCAAGCTTATCTATAAGCGTGGTGGCACAAAAACAATATTTACATCCCCATTTTTTTATGAAGCTCCAAAAGTAATGAAAATAAAAACAAAAAGAGAGAAGAAAGAGAGAACATGAGATGGGATCGTTTATTGAGATTCTTTCCTCTTTTCTTTTCTTTTTCTTTTTCTCTTTTTTTTTCTTTTTTTTCTTTTTTTTTCTTTCAAATAGCATATATACACAATGATCCCAACTCAAAGTGAAATAAGGATATACAAGAATTTTTTATTTTTTTTTCTTTTTCTTTTTTTTTGGTTTTGGGAAATTTGGAGCTAGGAATTAATAGCGGGGGAAATGCCATATGATAGAATCGCTAAGGGGAGATTCACCAATGATTTTAAAATAGAGAAATGATGTTCAAGATATGTGGAGAAAGAAATAAATATGTCTCTCAGTTCACTCTATAAGACGTGCACGACAACTTCAGCAGGGTAATCTAATCTACTCAGTTTCAATCACAAAAAAGCTAAACTAATCCAGATTTATCATAGCTAACATCATTCAATCATCCTGAAGTGAAATGTACAAATCATGCATATAGAAGTGATATAGGAAAAGAAAACGGTACTCCAGATATAAGCATTCAATGCGTGAATCTTGGTGTGTTTTCTGCGATAGCATACATATGAATATTCAGACTCAGCTAATAATAAAAAGTGTGGGTTACTATCTCTATATGCAAGGCAAATCACAGCATATGATATCAGAAATAAAATCTAAGACATGACAAATATAGCATGCATATAGAGAAAGCTAACTCCACGTCATCATCATCATAGAAAAGTCATCTCTAGCATGCGATGAAAAAGAAATAAAGATAAAGAGGGAAAATGAAAATATTTACAATGCAGCACACAAAGAAAATAAGGAAAACGTGATGCATGGTAAAAAGGAAAAAATGATGAAAATAAGTGCGAAAGCGGAAAATGGCGTGAAAAAAAACTAAAAACAAAGGTGGTAAATCGAAAAGAACGTGAGAACTCACTCCCCCAAGCTAAAGTGCACAGTGTCCTCAATGTGCGAAGTGTGGCACACCGAGAGACGTGTAATGAGAGGGGTAGGTGAGGATGCATGCATGAGGAAAAAGAAAAGAAAACAATGAAACGGAAAATATGATGCGGACATGATGTATGCAGATATAGGAGTGATACAGATATAAAAGTGTGACACCAAAAACTCTCCCTCTCTCCAAAAAAGATATATAAAGATATATAAAGATATAGAAAGATTTGAACAAAATATGTACCCAAAAACAGTGAGAGGAGGGGGGGTGGTCAGAAATCAACAGGACCCAGCAGAGACGGGCAGCACAACGGCAACAAGTATCAATGGCATCAAGGGTGCCTAAGAGGGTGGGGCTGCACCGTCTCCATCCTGAGGCGGAGGTGGTGGTGGAACAGGCTGCTGAGCGGGTGTGGGTGTGGGTCTGGTAGTGGAAGCTGGCTGGGTGTGTGTAGGAGTGGGGGTGGGGACCTGCTGGGTGGGTGTGGGTACGCGAGGGAGCCGCTCTAGAACCTGGGTGAGGCAGTAGTGAATGTGCGGGAGTAGGTCAAAGCGGCGAGCCATATCGGTGACGGTGGCGGACAGGGTCCTAAGGTCACCTCTGAGGCCACTCACCGCCCCCTCGAGAGCACGAATGCTCTGAAGTACAGTGTCGGGGGAAGGTGGTGCAGAGGGACGCACCGGTCTATGCTGTGCAGGACGGGGCTGGCGTACTCGGGTGGCGTAGGTGATGCGCTCAGCAGGTAAGTGGACGAAAGGTGCTGCGCTCGCAAGTGTGTGCCTAGCCTCAGTGGGAGGCCGGGGCGCAGGCTGGTAAGAAGTGGAGGCAGCAGCAACGGAAGAGGAGTATAAAAGTGGCAACGAGGCGGCCAGAGAGGTCGGTGACACAGACGTGTGGACAGACGACACGACACTCTCAGAAAACACAGCAGCGGTGGACACAGAGGCGGAAACCACGGTCTCCACGGCGGCAGCAAAAGAGGGCTCTCCGCACTCAACTATAGTCGGCGGGCGCTCGGGTAGGGCAGAGGAAACGGGCTCGACGGACAGAGGGCCAGCAGTGGTGGGAGTGGAGGTAGTGGGGGTGGCCGTAGGCGTAGAGGTAGTGGAGGTGGGCTCAGCGAGGGTACTCCCGACACCGGCAGAAGTGTGGACAGAGGTGTCGGGAGCAGCAGAAATATTGGGCTGCTGAGGGGCCACGGGGTCAACAGGATCAACAGGGTCAGCGGGTGCAGCGTGGGCAGCGCGGGCCTGCTCAGCCTCCTCGGCCTCAAGCACATAGGCGGCGGGGATCAGGAGATCCATCACCGGAAGCCAGTCCACCTGTGCTGGTGCAATCTGAGTCCAAGATGGGCTCAGAAGGATCATGTAATCCGCACCATAGGGGCCGTGCAACCAAACCCAGTGCCGCTGACCATGCGGATGAAGCATCTTCATCCGGGCCATAACATCTATGGACAGTGAAGTGGGGCCTGGGGCTCGTCGCATGTCATCTGGAAAGTCCTCGCCGGTCTTAAGGGCGAGCAGGGTGATCAGACCGCCGCAGCATATCGGTGGCGAGCGCCCACCGATACGATGATGCGGTCCAAAAACCACCTCGCGATATCAATCACGACGGCGGGGACCAACTCATCGCCCTCCCTAGATAGAGCTCTGGGGCGTGTCATCACGTAGAGCATATAAAGCTCCGGCGTGGACATCGTACCCGGCCATATCTCGCCAAAAAGGTAGTCGCCATAAGGCGCTGAGCTATACGGAGGCAAGGGTGGACGATGGCCGAGGCCTTGGCCCTACTAGGGTCGAAGGCAGCAGGGAGACCCGTGATCCGGGCCCAGAAGGCACCGGCATCAAAGGAAGGTGGGGGAATGTGAGTGGGAGTGTAACCACGGTCGGCCCCAGGGACATCGGGCCACGAGAAGAAGGCTCTCATCATACTGAGAGTGACCTGGCACTCTCGGTCCATGAACCTGAACGAGCATCCCTCGTCGGTCCGGGCGATAGAGCTAAGCACCTCAAGTGTCGGACGAACGAATGTGTCCGCTGACACCTAGAAGAAATCTCGCCAACCCATGTTGTCATACAATGTGAGCATCCCCTCGAGTACCCCCAGGCGTCCTAGGTCTGCAGGGTGTGTGAACCTGGAGGGTACGATCGAGCGCTGGGAAATGCGCTCGAAGGCGACGCGGTGTGCGTCGTCCCGGAACGTAATCCCCAGCGGCCCGATAAGTGGAGCCGGTGGTGGTGGCTGTGGGACGGCAGGGAGTGGCTGTGCGGGGTGAATGGGCTGTGCGGGCTCTGCAGGCTGTGCGGGGTGTGTGGGGTCTGCAGGCTGTGCTGGGTGAACGGGGTGTGGTGGAGTAGGCGGAGGAGAGTCCTCCACCTCGTGGGAGGGGCCGGCATCATCCGACCGCTTCTGCTTGGCGGAAGCTCTCCTCGACCGCGGTCGTGTCCGGGGCGGCATATGGGCCCCGAGTGCTCACCAAAAACGTGAAAAGTGCGGCGTGCGTAAAATAAAGGAAAGAGTATAACGCGACATGCTGCGAGAGCGAAGTAATGGAAGCGTGCGAAGACGACGCCTCCACGTAGCCCAAAACAATCCCCGGAAGCTCCCCTGGGCTCCCCTAAGCTCCCAAATATAACCTGCGCATGAAACAGAGATATCAGCGAGTAATATTCAAAACGTATGGGGCGTTAGGGGTATAATAGATAGAAATTGAAATTAATTTGGGTTTGGGGTTCGTTTAACACATGGATCGTTGAAAAATACACAAAAGAGGATAAATAGGCGAAAAATCGGGTTACCGGAGCTCGGTCGGAGGCGTGGCCGCTGGCAGCGACTCGGGCGAGGGGCGGCGACGTTCGGCCGGAGGTGGGTGGCTGAGCGCCGGCGCGGGGTCGGAGATCGGGCGAGCGAGGGGGGGGGGGGAATCGGGCGCTGGGGGAGTCGTAGGGTCGGGCGCTGCGTTTTAATTCGTTTCGAAAAACACGCCCCCCTCCCCCTTTTATAGAAAAAGTTACGACTCGACCGAGTGACTAAGTCGCTCGGCCGAGTGAACTCGACGGAAAAATTCCTCCCCGCTTACGCTTCGGCCGAGTGGCCTTGCCACCCTCGGCCGAGTGGAGTAAGTCCATTCGGCCGAGTGGCTCAAGCTACTCGGCAAGACTCGCCCTATGAGCGTATCAGTTTTACTCGGCCGAGTGAATATATATACTCGGCCGAGTAGCAGTTATACTGAAATCAAGAAAAGAAACAGAGAGTTGGGTACAGCAGACTTCCCTCGTTCGTGAGCCGCTCGGGCGGACGAACATGTGTGCTCGGCCGAGTGACTAGTATACTCGGCCGAGTGAACCCTGTTTTCTGCTGTTTGTCTTCGTTTGGGCTCTAAACTCTGTTTTTCTTCCTCCAGTCGATTTCATCTTCCTCCTAAGCATCGAGCGCCTTCCTGGAGCACTCCTCGTCGCCTTGTTCATCCTCCTAATGATGGGTACCTCGTTCTCCTCTCCTGTCAAAGAAAAATAGGACCCGTTATCACGAAATTTTTGGGCGAACGACTCAAAACACTAACAATTTCTAAAACAAAAATAAAGTAAAAGTAAAAATAAAGCTATAACCATCGGGTTGCCTCCCGACAAGCGCTCGTTTAAGGTCGTGAGCTCGACCCCCTTTGATTTTCAATTAATGCAGGATGTTTGGTGCATATGAGATGCACCCGTCAAATTTTCCGGGGAGAACGCTTGGATTCGGAAGTTGCGGCGGCGTGTTCTCCCTCGTTGGTCTCTCGTCTCGAATGGTGTTGGGGGATGGCTCCCCCAAGCTAGCGCTTGCTCCGGTCCTCGGCTTCACCGGTGACACCGATTTCCGTATTGGCGGAGCTTTCTTCGGAGACTTCAATTTTGAGAGCTTGTAGAGCTCTTGAATCCTTGCGACATCAGTGTCGCCTTCATCAACTTTGGTGGAGAGGTCGGGGGAATGCTCCATCTTCTCTTCTTGGCCCAAATCCGGCTCCTCCTCAAAATCCTCCTTGAATAGAGCGTCGATCGAATGGGGGATCGCCTCCTCAGTAACCTCGTCAAGGAGGTCCATATAGTCCAGCTCCTCGTGATAAGGCATGTGTTTCATTGCCTTGGGAATATGAAGCTCCACCTCGATGTTGCCGACATTCAATGTTAGAGTTCCTTCACGTACGTCGACAATGACACCGGCGGTGGCGAGGAACGGGCGTCCAAGTATTAGCGACGTGTCTCCCTCCTCCTTAACATCCATGATCACAAAGTCACATGGCAAACATATGCCCCCCGGGACTTGTAGCGGGATGTCCTCTGCGATCCCTACCGGCCTTGTGATCCGTCCATCGGCTAGTTGTATCCGCATGTCAGTAAGCTTCAATTTCGTGCCGGTATTTAGCCTTAGGAACATAGATAGAGGCATGAGGCTAACACTAGCCCCTAAATCCACCAATGCCTTTTGTAGAGGGACGCCGCCCAAGGTGCAAGGAATTCGAAAACTCCCCGGGTCTTTGAATTTAGCCGGCTCCTTCTCTCTCTTGGTGAACCAAGAGCCCTCCTCGGCGAGCATAATTTTCTCCTTCCTCTTTCTTCCCGAAATCAAATCCTTTAAAAATTTAGCTTATGTCGGGATTTCCACGATAGCGTCGAGGAAAGGAATGTTGAGGCTAACCCCCCTCGAATACTCGAGAAACTTTGCTAGCCGCTTCTCCATTTTTGCTCTAGCAAGCCTCTGGGGGAATGGGACCGGTGGCATAAAACGCCTCTCTTCAATCAATTGCTCCGCTCTAGATTTCTCCTTTTCTTGAGGCTCTTTCTCCCTCTCAACTTCAACTACCGGCTCAATTGGCTCTACATTCTCCTCCACGGGTTCCTCGGTTGGAATCATGGCGGGGGTGGTATCCTTCCCGCCTCTAGTTGTAACGGCAACCACGGCATTGATGTGGCCGGTGTTGCCCCGTGGGTTTTTCTCGGGTTGAGCCGGCAATTGTTGAGTATTTCGATTGAGCAACGCCAATTGCTCCGAGATTTGAGCTACAACGGTTGTAAGGGAGTCTTGGCCCGCCTTCAAGGAAGCATTGATCTTCTTTTGCTCGACCATAAACTCCTCCACTCTAGCTTCAAAGTCGGATCGTTGTTGAGCTTGTGGAGGGTTTTGGTTTCTCCACCATTGATTGTATCCGGGCGGCCTATAGGGTGGAACTTGTTGCTTCGGTGGGAAATTTTGTTGTGGAGTCCCCCTCGGTGGATAATGTTGTTGTTGTGGTGGTGGTCGAGCTTGTTGAGGTAGTTGTTGCGGTGGGTTCAACGCTCCTTCATTTTTGGCATAGGAGAAACCGGGATGGTTTCTAGTGGCCGGATTGGCCCAATATCCTTGGTTCCCCGCGACATATTGAACTTGCTCCAAGGATCCCTCTCCTTGGTCTCCTCCCAAATACATAGCTTGAGATTGGTCTTGCCAATCACACATTTGATTCGTTGGTGCGGATGTGGAAGGGGTTCCTTGGGGCTCCATGATGTACTTCTCCAGTCTCTCCACCACCTTGTGGAGAGAATCGAACTTGTTTGTCAGCTCCGCTACGGCTTTCGCCTCATAGATGCTAGATGGCTTCAAGGAGGACGAAGAGTGTCCTCGCTCGTCGCTCGCTCGTCGCCTCATTGTTGATTGTTTGAGGCCATCTCCTCATTAGGGCCGTAGCTTCGTCGGGAGTCTTTGATAAGATATCACCATTTGCCGCGGCATCAATAATCTGCTTGGTCCCCGGTTGGAGACCATTGTAGAAGCTATGAACTAGCTCCCAATCTTCAATGCTATGGTGCGGGCACTGATGCTGCAGGTCTTTAAAACGCTCCCAAGCCTCATAGAGCGTCTCTGGAGGTCCTTGCTTGAAGGACATAAGAGCACTCCTAATCTTTACCGTCTTGGAGGGCGGATAGAACTTGTCAATGAACGCACTCGCCAACTCGTCCCATGTGGTAAAGACTCCCTCAGCTTGCGTCCTCAACCAATAAAGTGATTTATCCTTTAATGTGAAGGGGACGAGGCGCAGTCTGAGGGCATCGATGGAGACCCCCGTCATCAGAAATGTGGCGCACTTCGACAAAAATAGCTGGATGTGGTAGTGGGGGTTTTCATGGGCATTCCCATGGAATGGATCCTGCTGCATCAGAACCACTAGTCCAGTCTTCAGATCAAAATTCTTGTCAGCCGCCAACTCCGGTATGGCAATGGATGAGGTCGTAGAAGAGGTCTTAGGCCGAAGCCTATCTCGAATAGAAATAATCCTCGCCATTCTTACCGCTAATTGTTCCGCAGTTTCCGGGTTGGTCATAAACCTCCCTTCCGGATCTTGTCTTCTCTCCACTCTGATTCTCCGCACGGTACGTTCAATCTCGGGGTCAAATAATATAGCTTCAGGGTCCGCCCTTGTTCTCGTGTACATGCACGGGAAAACAAAGTTTCAAAGAAGTGATTAGCACAATGGAAGGGTTAGATAAAAATAAAGAAATAAAACAAAAATAAAGAAATAGCTAGGGTGGAAAGATCAAACACAATTGCCTCCCCGGCAACGGCGCCAAAAACTTGATCGCGCCCCGGATACACGTCCCGGAGCGACAGTTGTAGTTTTACCGCAAGCACACGATGTAGTGGCGAGCGGGTTATTGAACACAGGGAGGACGAATGAAAGTGCTTGCTCCGAACAACCTGGCTATTAAGAACGAAAAAGAGAGAATTTGCCTTTGGCGATCCTGTCACAATCGTCAGACAAAATATGGGGATATAAAATCAAATAAAGGACGCCTAGGGAATGGGGAATCCCAGCTACTCACCGTATCTCGTCAATGTGATTCGTTGGCATCAACATTGCTAGGGTAGAATTTCGGATGAACTAGTTGCAACTGAATGTAAAACCTAGCTCACGCTCTCGCGCTGTTGTCGGTCTATAGCTATCCTAGGTTTGGGTCCAATCTCTTGCAAACCCTAGCCTAGGCAAGCTAGCATTAGGATCAACATCATCGTTCAATCACGCCCCGAGCCCACTCTCGTGCAAACTCGGGCCGCGACCTAGGTTGGGATAGTTCCTACCCGTCCAATCTCTTGCAAATGGGTATCGACATGGAATTGCAACCGGAAACCCTAGTATCGGTCCAATCTCTTGCAAACCGATACTACGGAAACTCGATTCCAACCCAATTCGGATTTCTAGGGTTTCCTATCGAATTGGGATCCAATCTCTTGCAAATCCCAATCGATATGAACACCTAGCTATCCGTAGTAAATCGATCCCAATCTAACCCTAATAGCAATTCTAGCAATACTTCTACCAATTCATCACAAATAAGAAATTGGGCTCGTAGGGTTCATCCCCACGCCCCAAGACGTATAGACTACTCACAATTCATATCCCAAATGCAAGAATAAACAATGAAAATAGCAAGAGAATTCATCACAATATTCAAATAAGCAATAAAAATGAGATTTTTAATGGAGAGGGAGACAAACCAATAGAGTTCTCCAAGAATCCAACAAAAATAAACTTTTCTCTCCTCTCCAATCACAAATTTCTAAAGCTAAAAAGTTTAATCTAAAAAGCTGCAAAAAGTAAAGAGAAAAGCTCCCTAACCTAGGGTAAAAACAGGGGTAAAATACCCCCCAAAATCGTCCAAAAAACTGTGACCAAAATGCCCCTGCGCAGCCTGAAAATCGCAATTTTCTCTACAGGCAGCGCGTCGCACTAGGCCGAGTGACAAAAGTCGCTCGGCCGAGTGACAAACCCTGAGAATTTCCAGTAAGTCTGGGTCTTCGGGGGTCTTCACTTCGGGGGTCGCTCGGCTGAGTGAGTTGTCGTCACTCGACCGATGGCTTCTTTGTACTCGGGCGGTCGGCATTTTCCACTCGGTCGAGTGGGTCTTCTGAAGCTCAGGCAGACGAAAAACAGTAAGTTGGCACTTTTTGATGGGCGTCGTCTGAGTGCCACTCGGGCGGACGGGGTCTCGTCACTCGGTCGATGTGGCTTCCGACGCTCGGCCGAATGCACACATGAAACGTGTCTGATCTGGTCGGCCGAGCGGTGTCTCGCTGATCGGCCGAGAGGTGTCTCGCTGGTCGGCCGAGCGGTGTCTCGCTGGTCGGTCGAGTGACTTCTTCACTCGGCCGAGTGAGACACCAAAAATGCCCAAACAGCTTGTTTTTGCCTCCTCGTCGCTCCTGCGACGTTCTTTCTTCTTCCGCTCCTCTCCAATAGCAAAATACCCCTCGGGGAAGTCGTCGGTGACACTTTGGAGTAGGTGTATCTGGGGATCACTCCAAATCGCTCCAAATCTCCTGAAATTCGACAAAAACAACAAATCGTGAAAAGTATCGCAATATCGTCGATAAATCGTGAAAAGCGTGATTTGAGCGATCTAAATGGCATGCAATCATGCGGAAAAAAGGTGTAAAACACGAAGTGATCAGTCGACTACTTTGACTACTAGACAGACTTCCAGATTTTACGGGATTTCGTTTTTCTAGCCGTTACAAGGGTATTTATGGGATTATTTTTGAAGGATTATTTGGCTTATAAATAGAGGGAGTTGGCTGGAGTTATGAGAGTTCTGAATGATCAAATTTTTTTAGTGTGCATAAGCATTCAAAACAATTTAAAGCTCTCACTCTCTTAGATTTTTAGCCAAGCAAAGTTTAAATTTTTATAAAGCTTTTAAGAATTGATTCTTAGCTTTGAAATTTTTGTTATTCTCTCAGTTTTAATCTTCATTTCTAAGAGAAACAAATCAAAAGATTTCCTTTGATTCTCTTGTCTTAATATTTATTTTCTCAAGAATCAAAGAGAAGAAAGTTTTCCTTTGCCACTATGAAGCTCCAATCTTTTGGCTATAGAAATTTGTGAAGAAACACCAACCATCTTCAAGAGGTTTGTAAACCCACTTTGTAAGTGGTGGTAAGTGCTCTGGTGATTAAATTTGTGTGGTTAAAAGAGTTGTATTGAAAAGCCTTTGTGAAGGTCCTCTTTGGAGAAGAGGTGATTATTGTATTGAGAAGACCTAGCAAGTAAAGCTATGCAAGTGTATTGGAAGCCCACTTAGTGAGGCAATTGCGCTCTTGATTAAGAAAGTTGGTTACTGGACATCTCAACAAAGAGGTTGGGGACTGGACTAGCTCACGATGGGTGAACCAGGATAAAACTCTTGGAGTTTGCATTATGCTAGTTTCTTATTTTTGTTGCTTGGATAAGTGTGCTCTTAATCCGATGTACTTATCACTACTTTTGTTACAAGCGTAAGTTATGTTGATTAGGTTCTTGAGTAGGTAACTCTATCAAGCAACTTAGGCTAAACTTGATGAATTAGTTTAATTTGTGCATAATTATTTGAAACACTAATCATCCCACAGCTAGTGTTTAGCTAGTCATCTACATGATCCAACAGTCTCAACCGCATGCTACATACAAAATAGGGTACTCATTAGAACACATTTTCAAAAGACCACATATGAATTATTGTACAAGTTCCAAAAATATCTTATTTTAGAGTTTTTGGTTGTAAATATTATGTTTTGAACACAAAAGATAACCAAGATAAATTTGGCTCCAAGGCGGAAGAATGCATCTTTATCGGTTACTCAATTAGGAGCAAAGCATACAGAATCTACAACCGAAGAACTTCTGATGTTGAAACTTTACCTGTTTTGATGAATCCTCTGGTAGTTGTTCTAATAATATTATTGATGATGATGCTTGTAACGGTCCATTTCATTCCCCCTCTTTTTCTTTCCCTTTTCTTTTTATTTTTTAGCCCACTCAACCCGAGCCCACACGGGCTTCTCTTTAATTCCCCCTCTTTTTCGACGCCACCGAGCCCACTCGGGCTTATTTCCTTTGTTCGCTCTCCCCTTCAGTTCACTCGACGAAGCCTGCAGGGGCTGCAATGCGGTCTCTCTCTCTCTCTCTCTCTCTCTCTCTCTCTCTCTCTCTCTCTCTCTCTCTCTCTCTCTCTCTCTCTCTCTCTCTCTCTCTCTCTGCAACACGATTCATTGGGGCTGTTCGACAACACCCCTCTTCCTCCGTCCTTCTCTACAGCACGTCGTGCCCCCTCTCCCCTCGTACGGCCTACGAGGCCTCTCCGAGACATCTTCTCTACAGCACACATCCTTCTCCAGTGTTCCTCCGACCCCTATAAAACCTCTCTTCTTCTCCTTCTTCTTGATTACACAAGCTCTGTAAGTATTTTGCTATATTTCAAAGCTTTATCGACTGATTTTCTTCGTCTTCTTTGGGTGATCGTTGCGGGATTTGCTGTGGCCTTTGGATTCTTAATTTTCTTGGTTCTCGGCTATGATTTTGGTAGACTCTATCCCCTTACATCAGTTTTTCAATTCAATTTTGCACGGGAGAGGATGATTTGGGAATTGGAGTAGGGTTTAATTCCCTACGGTTATCTAATGGGGTTGGCTCCCGTGCATACTTGTCGTGGGGTCCTAGTGATCTTGCTTGGTGTTCTTTTGGGTTCAGCTGACTTCCCTAGCTACGAGTTTAGGATCTCTTGGGCTGTTTTTGGGGTTCGGTGGCCTACTTGCTTGCTGTTGGGGTTCCTGGATTGCTTTTTTGGGTTCGGTTGGCTTCTGCTTGTTGTTTTTGGGGTTCCCTTGCGGGTTTAAGTTTCCTTACTGTTGTGGGTTTCGGGTGGCTCCCCTTGCTTGCGGCTATGGGCTCCTTACTGGTTTTTGAGTTGTGGTTGGTTTTTCTGCTACTTGTTTGGGTTCAGCTGAATGCTTTTCTCGCTATTTTTGGTTTTCGGTGTTTACTTTGTATCTGAGCCCCATTCCCCAGTTGTCTTGGTCGTTAGCCCCTGGTTCCTTGCTAGAAACCCTGTGGATTTTGCCATATGCACGGGTTCCCCCCACTACGTGATGAGAATACCCCAAATCTGATCCCTCTGGCATGGATCCTCTAGAGTCATCATGAGTTTGACTTTTAGGTTTTTCTTTATCAAGCAATTATTCTGTTTCCATCATTTCTTGGTCCATTGCATAGAAAGTTGATGTGTTGTTTCTTTTAATATATCAGTTCAGCTCTATAATATCATGATATTGGAAATATCTCTGCTTCACTTTATCATGCCAGCTGTATTGTTATGCCAATTAAATTATCTCTCTGAGCATGCTAGTACAAAAGTTTAATATTGTGTTAAATTGCATATTTCAAGGGATGTTACTTGTGATATCACAATTGAGGAATGACTGGTTGAATTGAGTTTGGCTCTTGACATGACTGGATACTATTACATGTACAACAATAGACCCCCTTGACTATGTAGTTTAAATAATATTGAACTTGGACTACATCACGACACTAAAAATGTTAACTAATTAATTTATCTTGACTCGTCGGATTTTTGGGAAAAATTATGATTGCGAGAGTGAGGGAGCGATTGGAGCATGTATTTTGGCCCATGTCTGGGAGTATTTCCATTCCTCACGATCTATCACTTTCCATTTACATGTGAATGGATGCTGAGTAGTCTGTTACTCGGCCCAGGGTAGCACCCTTGCAGTCCAAGAAGGTCTTTGGGTTGCACATCGCACTCTTCCTCATAAGTCATGACCTAGAATTGGTTCACTTTAGTGAGTACCACCTTACAGTAGTTTGTGGACTTTTAATAATCATAACGGGTTACATATTTGTACCGTACCGTTGTAACTGTTGATGTCATATCTCATTTTTATGCACTGTTAATTTCCTGCTGTATGTTTAGATATTGCATACTCTATTGAGTTGTGGTGCAACTTCTGTTGCCCATTTGGTGATGCACATGATCATACGGAAATGCCTGAGCATGAGTCGGAACTTTCAGTGCAGGACTTTGCGCCTCGAGATGAGTGTTGTATTTATGTTTCAGTTGTAGTATGGTTATTTTCATGTTTAAAACTGTGATAACATATAAAGTTTTGAGTATCTTTATTTCTTTCTACACTGCTCCACATTGACTTCACTGACACCTGCAGGACCTGCATATAACTGTCTAGATTGTGACAGTACCCAGGGAACGGGGAGTTACAATGTTATACTTCCAAATGATAATAATGCTTATATTTCATTGCATAGAGCCTACCATGATATTGCACATCACCCACACACACAAGTTATTGGAAATATCGATACTGGTGTTAGAAATAAGTCATAAATAGAACACATGTCTCATGATGCCTTTGTTTCTAATATTGAGCCGAAAAAGATAGATGAAGTTTTTGCAGATAATGCATGGATTGAGGCTATGCAAGAAGAACTCCTTCAATTCGAAATGAATTAGAAATGTGAGCTAGTTCCTAGACCAAAAGATCATCCCGTCATTGGCACCAAGTACATATATAGAAACAAGCTAGATGAAGACGGAGTCATACTAAGGAACAAAGAAAGGTTAGTAGTACATGGATACTCTCACGAAGAAGGTATCGACTTCGATAAAACTTTTGCACATGTAGCTAGACTAGAATATATTAGGATGTTGCTTGCTTTTGCATCATGTAGACAATTTAAGTTACACCAGACAGATTGGTTCATTAAGGAGAAAGTCTACGTTGAACAACCTCATGGTTTTAAACATAATAAGAATGTTGATTATGTGAATAAATTAAATAAGGCATTATATGGCTTAAAACAAGCTATGTCGAGAATTTGCCATGTCAAGTGTATGTTGACGATATTATTTTGGGATCAACTAAGGAAAATCTATGTCGAGAATTTGCTAAGTTGATGCAGGATGAGTTCGAGATGAGCCACATTGGTATGCTCATCTTTTTTAGGGTTACAAATCAGATCAAATAGTTGAAAGAGTAAACCTCTATTCATCAAACAAAGTATGCAAATGACATACTCAAAAGATTTAAGATGGAGAATGCATCGGGGAAGAACACTCATATGGTTACATCCACATATTTGGACAAAGATGAAATATGTAAGAGCATTAATCAGAGAACATATGTTAGGTATTGGTGTTTTAGACCAATATTGTTTTGATGATGGTCACAGCATTATGTTGTTGCTAATGGCTTTCACATTTTAGTCTCATGTTTAATCAATTGAAGAACATCATTTCTGGAGAATAGCTTGGTACAAGGATGGACATCAAGAGGAGCATTGCCAAAGCTTAGATCTTGATGAAGGGAAGCTCATTAAGAGGTGCCAAAGCTTGGAAGATGATGGGGATCTTCAAGGCATCAAGAGCTTGAAGCCTTATACTCTAGGATATGCAAAATGTAATCCATGTAATTTCTTTTTGCTTGCATCTATTTTTTGAGTCTAGGATTTTTGAATGCCTTGATAGATGGTCTACTCAGTCATGCATATGCATTAACCATCTTAGTAAGCCTTAGGATTAACATAGAATCCAATCATATAGGTTCCCCTTGCCAAGTTGTAACGACCACTGTCCGGTCGTACGTATTTTGGCGCGAATGTTATCCCGGATGAGTATTTTTTTTTATATTCGGTTTTATGGTCGTGTCCCATAGTCCGAACGCGTGATCGGATCCCATAGCCATGACCCTCTCCGAGGCGCGAACACTCCGGTACCTTCGTTGTAATTTTTGGATGCCGAAGGACCGAACTACGAATATCACATTAAATTATTAACTTGATTTTCAAAAGTTTATAACATATATTAAAATCAAACCTGTACGTATGGGTTTATAAAAAACAAAACTTTTATTAATTTTATAATAACTAAGGACCATTTAAAAACTTAATGATGGTGTTTTCTTTATTAAAAAAATGATGATGAGAAAAGGATTGAATCCCTCAAAATCCCAACTGCTCCCACTAAAATTTCCACGTGTTCCCCTCTCTCTCCACACCACCCACGTGATAACCCTTACCTGTTATTTTTTTTCCTTTCATTATATAATAACCCCTAAACAATTACATAGGCTAAGAGATAGCAACCGCAGCCTCCTATTCCCTCTTCACCCTATTAGGCCGCCCCTACTCGTTACCTCTCCACGCAAGAGCCTACCCTACATCAATAGGAGAGGACTAAGTTTTTTTTCACGTTCTGCCTTTGTAAACCCTAAGCACATTAAAACCCTAGAGGCCGAACCCTTACACACAGCCTTCATCCTATTAATACAAACCCTAATGTAACCACAGCCGCAACTTTTATAAAAACCCCACACAAAAACCCTACCTAGCCTACTTCTTTTTAACCTAGGACTACTAGCAACCGTAGCCGACTTCCCCTTCCTCCTCTTCACACTTGAACAACCCCAGGCCGAGAGCTTCTCCTGCAAGCACCCCCGGCCTCCTCCTTCAATTTCCTCTCCCTGCAACGAAGCTACTCGCAAAACTCCTCTCCTATCTCGCAACAAACCACATCATCTCGGCCAAACCCCATCGGCCTTCACCCCGCTCACGGCAAAGCCCTAGGCCGGCCTCCCTCTCCACCTACATCACCTCCAGGCCGAGAACCATCATCTCCGGCCATGCCAAGCCACGTGCACGTGCCTCTCGCCTCAGATCTGACGCCGTAGCATCCCACGCTGATCAGGACAGCCGCTGCCGCCTCCACGCGTGACGACGGCAGTTTCCGACACTCGACGCTCGCTGTTTTGGAGATTGCACGCGTCGCCACCGCCCGTGGTCGTCATCCGATCCCTCGCTTCACTCCAGGTTGGTAGATCTACCCCTAAAACTCATAACCCCCACCGTAAAGTAGAGAAACCTAATAAAACACGTTGATTAGACGTCATAGGAGCTTGTACGAATCTGACCTGAACTGAAAAACGCCATTTCTGATTTTGTGCTCTGCCAAAACAGCGAACCAAACACTCCACGGCGTAGTACTCGTCGAGACGAATCCAACGACACCAAGAACGCCAAAAACAGGCGAGTATACAATTTGTTATGAATTTTAGAAGTTTCGGCACGTTTACGTCGCCTTCACTTATTGCAGAACAACCTGAAATTGTGATGTGAAATAATGTAGGAAAGTGACACCATAACTATTAGGACAAAAATTGGGATCCAACGGTATATCATACGGTATATCCCCAATTTAAACAACTAGAGAAGGAAATTGTTTCTGTAGCAAAATGAACGAAAGGGGCGAAATCGTCATTATTGGAAATTACGGAACCGGTCGTTCGACCCGCTTCCGCTTTCCAGAATTGTCACCATAAAACACAAATTTGATAACAATGAAATTCAGTGAGTCTTGAAATGTTTAACAGTTTGGACATCGTGAAATCGTGCGCCTCGAAGGCGGAATCGTGAATTCGTGATGTCGTGTGAGTCGACTAGGCCGGCTCGTGTTCCGGTAAAACTTTTGGGTGGGGTTAGGGTTGAGCGGCCACTGGGCGTATGAAAGGTACTCTCCTCAAGAACACCACCCGACGCGGTGGGTTAGTGTCAATCACGGTAAGCCCCCGTGAGAGGAACGACCTTCTCATCACGACCTAAAGGCGAGAACCCTAGATTAGATGTGAAGTCTTGACATGGTCATTGTAACGCTAACTTGTCATCGTGAATATCGAAATACTAACAAACTCTGAGAATTTAACTTTAAACTTGCCATCGACTAGAACTGCATGCTAGGATTGTTTCTTTCTGCTCCGAAATATTAAATGTTAATTGCTGCAGTTGTTTCCTTTATTAAATGCTTCTAAAATTTCATATGCTTGTTATATACTTCGCCTTGGGATGCTAACCCTTCTTACAGACCCCTAGCTGACATACATTCATGTTTGTGGATGTATGTCAGGTTCAGAGCTCGAGTACCAGGAGGACCAGTACGAGACGCCTGAGTTGGAGAGTCAGGAGTTCGCGCCTGACGCAGTGCCTCTCCCAGCAGAGGACTAGTGGACCCCGACACCTTTACTGCTTTTCTTAGTTCCTTTTGTCGTTGTAGTTACTTTCGAGTACGTTACTTTTCTTGTCGCTACTTTTAGCCCAGCTGTGGCATTGTTAAACCCTGTGTACGAACTTTATTTCTGGATGTGGCTATATCTGTGCTGGTTGTGTTTACTTATTATTTCTGAATGCTAGTTGCAAGGATCTCATCTGCGTTTAAACACAGACGCTTATTGAACTCGAGCGTCGCCGCTCCAGTTCAAGCGGACCGCGTAACGCTCTCGCTTCCGGTGTCTTTTGGGAAGCGGGGCGTTACAGGTTTTAGTGGTGGCCCATGCAGGTCACTTGCAACTGCGAAATTCAAAATAATGAGAACATTTATCATTAGCCAAACATCTAGAGTAATCGTATACATGGGATTAACTCGGGCTTTCTTTCTCTTTTGCAGGATGTCCGGAAGACGCATCACCCGACACGGAGCCGGAGCCGGAGTCGGAAACGGATCCGGAGCTGCCGGAGGCGGAGAGGACGACATCCGCCAGATGCTGGGAGTTATGAGGGATATGCTGGAGGTTCAGCATCATCTAGTCCAGCAGGGACGCCAGGCTGCACCAGCTGCGCCAGCCGCACCAGTTGCACCCGCCCCGGGAGCCAAGCAGTTCAGAGAGATGCGTCCGAAGAGCTTTTCCGGACGAGAGGGCCCGCTAGCGGCCGAAGAGTGGCGTCAGAGCACTGAGGATGATTTGGGCCTTGCCCGAATCCACAAAGATGAATGGGTGGATCTTGCCAGGAAGCAGCTGACAGATAATGCCCGCAGTTGGTGGACTGCGGAGGAAGCCAGGCTGACCAAGCCGATTTCATGGGATACCTTCAGCAAGAGATTTGACGCCCAGTATTTTCCCAAGTCGGCGAAGCGAATGATGGAGAGTCGCTTCATCAACCTGGAGCAGGGTACTATGACCGTTGACGAGTACGAGGCGGAGTTCACTATGCTGAGCCGCTATGCCCCTGCCATGGTGAAGGAACCTGAGGACTGTGCACACCGTTTCCTGCAGGGCTTGGACCTGGACATTCAGAGTGTGCTGTCCGGGAATACTTTTTCTACTCATGAGGAGGTTCTGGTGGCTGCGAAGAATCAGGAGCACGTGGCCAATCTGAAGAAGGCCCGACAGGCGGGCAAGCGCCCGATGGAGATGCAGAGGAGTGCACCTAGGCCTGGTGTACGTCCAGTCCAGACCACCCAGTTCAAGAGGCCAGCTGCACCTGTTTTCAACCGAGCTGAGCAGACTTGCCACTTCTGCGGCAAGCTTGGCCATCTGAAGAAGGACTGCAGGAAGATGTTGAATCAGTGTTTGGTTTGTGGATCGTCTGCTCATGTTGCAAGGGACTGCCCCCGAGGTACTCGACCTATGACTGCTGGAGCGCCTGGACCTGTTCAGCGGACAGCACCTGCACCTGGACCTGCTCAGAGACCAGTGCCTACCCCTGGACAGCGAGGACCACCTCTGGTACCGCAGGAGCGAGCCTTTCAGCAGGCCAAACCCCCGATGCGTCGAGCTTACACCATGACAGCCGTCGAGGCTGAAGCTGTTGACGACGTGATCGCAGGTAACCCTTGACCTAGTCTTTACTTTTCTGCATTTATGTTTGATTAGTTAGTTTCCTTGTTTGATATAGTTGCTTGTTACCCCTTAGGTGTTATCCTAGTTTCCTCTCACCCCGCCCTGACCCTGTTCGACTCTGGAGCTTCCATGTGCATCCTGTCACGGAAGTTCGTAGTCGAACACGCGATTCCCACCTACACACTCCCCAAGTGTTGGAACATCACGACTGGGAATGGCGTGGTGAAGGTTGCACTTGGTTGTAGACCTTGCCCATTGGTGGTTAGTGGACACGAATTGTATGCAGATTTCATCGTCCACGACCTACCCAATTTCGATGCGATTCTCGGCATTGATTGGTTAGGGGCTTTTTATGCCACGATCGACTGCCACCGGAAGAAAGTGGTGTTTGAAATCCCTGGCCATCCAGTATTCGAGTTCGTCAGCGGAGGACGTTCGCTTGGACCTGTCAAGTTCCGGGCCCAGCCGTACAGATTGACAGTCGCATCCATGATAGAAGAGCCGGAGAAGCCAGCTGTAGTGCGAGACTTCGAGGATGTTTTTCCCGAGGACATTTCCGGTTTGCCGCCTGATCGAGCGTTAGAGTTCGGCATTGATCTGATGCCAGGAGCTCAACCGATTTCTAAGGCGCCGTACCGCATGGCTCCTGCTGAGTTAGAGGAGCTGAGGAAGCAGTTGGACGAGCTGCTACAGAAAGGTTTTATTCATCCCAGCGTGTCTCCCTGGGGTGCACCCGTCTTGCTGGTGAAGAAGAAAGACGGATCAAGGAGGATGTGTATCGACTATCGGGAGCTGAATCAGATCACTGTGAAGAACAAGTACCCGCTGCCCCGTATCGACGATATCTTCGATCAGCTTGGTGGATCGAAGGTGTTTTCAAAGCTGGATCTTCGGAGCGGATACCATCAGGTCAGAGTTAAGAAGGATGACGTGCCCAAGACAGCTTTCCGGACCAAGTACGGGCACTATGAGTTCGTCGTCATGCCATTCGGTGTGACCAACGCTCCTGCAGTGTTCATGAACCTCATGAACCTCATATTTTACGACTTCCTCGACAAGTTCGTGGTGATTTTTATAGATGACATCCTGGTGTATTCGAGGAGCGAGGAAGAGCATGCAGAACATTTGAGATTGGTATTGGAGACGCTCCGCCATCATCGACTATATGCCAAGTATAGCAAATGCGAATTCTGGCTGGACAGAATTGCATTTCTTGGACATGTAGTATCAGGAGCCGGCATCTCAGTGGATCCAGAGAAGGTCAGAGCAGTCAGTGATTGGCCTACACCGCGGTCAGCTTCGGACATCAGGAGTTTCCTCGGGTTGGCTGGTTATTACCGCAGATTTATCAGGGATTTCTCGAGGATAGCTGAGCCGATGACGAGGTTGACGAGGAAGGATGTCAAGTTCAGTTGGTCAGAATCTTGTGAGCAGGCTTTCAGTACTTTGAAGGAGAGACTGACGACTGCACCGATCTTAGCTATTCCGGACAGAAGCGGAGGCTTCGAGATCTTCTGTGATGCATCGGGGAAGGGACTTGGTTGTGTTCTGCACCAGCACAACCATGTAGTTGCGTATGCTTCGCGACAGTTGAAAGTTCATGAGAAGAACTACCCAACCCATGATCTGGAACTCGCCGCTGTCATTTTCGCGCTGAAGATTTGGCGTCATTTCTTACTTAGTGAGAAGGTGAAGATATTCACCGATCACAAAAGTTTGAAATACATATTTACTTAGAAGGAGCTGAATATGAGACAGCGCAGATGGTTGGAGTTGATGGCAGATTACGACATCGACCTTCAGTATCATCCAGGGAAGGTGAATGTCGTACCGGACGCCTTGAGCCGACTGCCAGAAGTGATGATTCTCACAGCCGAGTGGAGATTGCAGCAGGGTTTGCGAGAGATGGATGTTGAAGCTGTTCTTCCCGGAGTCACTTCGTCATTGATGAACATGCAGATTCAGTCGACGATTGTTGATCGGATCAAGAGTGCTCAGGCTGGTGATGCGAAGTTGATGAAGATCAGAGAGCAAGTCGAAGCCGGACTCCGGACAGATTTTCTGATTCATGAGGATGGATCCTTGAGGTATGGCAGCAGGGTCTGCGTGCCTGCAGGAGATATCAGAGAGGAGTTGATGAATGAGGCTCACAGCTCGCCTTATTCCATTCATCCTGGAGGCACGAAGATGTACAAGGACCTTCGTCGGAATTTCTGGTGGCACGGAATGAAGAGAAGTGTGGCACGGAGTGTTGCCAAATGCCTGGTGTGTCAGCAGGTGAAGGCTGAGCATCATCGCACGGCCGGACTACTACAGCCCCTGCCTATCCCGGAGTGGAAATGGCAGCACATCACGATGGATTTTGTGACTGGCTTACCTCGGAGCACCAAACAGAATGACGCAATCTGGGTCATCGTCGATCGGCTGACCAAGTCTGCGCACTTCATACCGTTCCGAGTAGGACAATCGACGGAAATACTGGCTAGGAAATATATGGAGGTAATGATCTGACTCATCCTTTCGTATTTCCTTTCTAGTATCAATAGTGATGTGAATCTGTTGTGTAGGAGATCGTGCGTTTGCATGGCGTCCCCGTGAGCATTGTATCCGATCGCGATACGAGGTTCACGTCTCAGTTCTGGAAGAGTCTGCAGACCAATCTTGGTACCAGTCTGAAGTTCAGCACTGCGTATCACCCGCAGACAGATGGCCAGTCAGAGCGGACCATCCAGATTCTGGAGGACATGCTGAGAGCTTGCATGCTAGATTTCAAGGGTTCGTGGGAGGATCATCTACACCTGGTGGAGTTCTCCTACAACAACAGTTATCAGGCAAGCATTGGCATGGCGCCCTTCGCTGCTCTCTACGGGAGGAAGTGTCGTTCGCCCCTGAGCTGGGACGATGTTGGAGATAGAGAGTTATTGGGACCGGAATTGATTGTCGAAGCTGTGGACGTTGTTCGAGATATCAGAGATAAGCTTCGGATTGCTCAGGACCGTTACAAGCATTGGGCTGATGCTAAACGGCGACCTCTGGAGTTTCAGCCGGGAGACCATGTTTTCCTGAAGATTTCCCCGAATCGCGGAGTGATTCGCTTTGGGAAACGTGGCAAGCTCAGCCCGAGATACATTGGACCCTTCGATGTTCTGGAGAGAGTTGGCGAGGTAGCCTACCGCTTAGCCTTGCCACCATCTTTGGAGGGTGTTCACGATGTCTTCCATGTGTCTCAGCTTCGTCGGTACATCAGCGATCCATCTCACGCTGTTGACTACTCTGAGATCACCGTTCGTCCAGATCTGACGTATGATCAGCAGCCGGTGCAGATTCTCGACAAACGTCAGAAGTCACTCCGAAACAAGACTGTCGACCTTGTTAGAGTGATGTGGCGACACGGCTCGCCAGGAGAGTCCACCTGGGAGAGAGAAGATGAGATGAGAGAGCGTTACCCCCACCTGTTCCCTGACTCGTGATTGTTTGGAATTCCGAGGACGGAATTTTCCTTAAGGTGGGTAGAATGTAACGACCACTGTCCGGTCGTACGTATTTTGGCGCGAATGTTATCCCGGATGAGTATTTTTTTTATATTCGGTTTTATGGTCGTGTCCCGTAGTCCGAACGCGTGATCGGATCCCATAGCCATGACCCTCTCCGAGGCGCGAACACTCCGGTACCTTCGTTGTAATTTTTGGATGCCGAAGGACCGCACTACGAATATCACATTAAATTATTAACTTGATTTTCAAAAGTTTATAACATATATTAAAATCAAACCTGTACGTATGGGTTTATAAAAAACAAAACTTTTATTAATTTTATAATAACTAAGGACCATTTAAAAACTTAATGATGGTGTTTTCTTTATTAAAAAAAATGATGATGAGAAAAGGATTGAATCCCTCAAAATCCCAACTGCTCCCACTAAAATTTCCACATGTTCCCCTCTCTCTCCACACCACCCACGTGATAACCCTTACCTGTTATTTTTTTTTCCTTTCATTATATAATAACCCCTAAACAATTACATAGGCTAAGAGATAGCAACCGCAGCCTCCTATTCCCTCTTCACCCTATTAGGCCGCCCCTACTCGTTACCTCTCCACGCAAGAGCCTACCCTACATCAATAGGAGAGGACTAAGTTTTTTTTCACGTTCTGCCTTTGTAAACCCTAAGCACATTAAAACCCTAGAGGCCGAACCCTTACACACAGCCTTCATCCTATTAATACAAACCCTAATGTAACCACAGCCGCAACTTTTATAAAAACCCCACACAAAAACCCTACCTAGCCTACTTCTTTTTAACCTAGGACTACTAGCAACCGTAGCCGACTTCCCCTTCCTCCTCTTCACACTTGAACAACCCCAGGCCGAGAGCTTCTCCTGCAAGCACCCCCGGCCTCCTCCTTCAATTTCCTCTCCCTGCAACGAAGCTACTCGCAAAACTCCTCTCCTATCTCGCAACAAACCACATCATCTCGGCCAAACCCCATCGGCCTTCACCCCGCTCACGGCAAAGCCCTAGGCCGGCCTCCCTCTCCACCTACATCACCTCCAGGCCGAGAACCATCATCTCCGGCCACGCCAAGCCACGTGCACGTGCCTCTCGCCTCAGATCTGACGCCGTAGCATCCCACGCTGATCAGGACAGCCGCTGCCGCCTCCACGCGTGACGACGGCAGTTTCCGACACTCGACGCTCGCTGTTTTGGAGATTGCACGCGTCGCCACCGCCCGTGGTCGTCATCCGATCCCTCACTTCACTCCAGGTTGGTAGATCTACCCCTAAAACTCATAACCCCCACCGTAAAGTAGAGAAACCTAATAAAACACGTTGATTAGACGTCATAGGAGCTTGTACGAATCTGACCTGAACTGAAAAACGCCATTTCTGATTTTGTGCTCTGCCAAAACAGCGAACCAAACACTCCACGGCGTAGTACTCGTCGAGACGAATCCAACGACACCAAGAACGCCAAAAACAGGCGAGTATACAATTTGTTATGAATTTTAGAAGTTTCGGCACGTTTACGCCGCCTTCACTTATTGCAGAACAACCTGAAATTGTGATGTGAAATAATGTAGGAAAGTGACACCATAACGATTAGGACAAAAATTGGGATCCAACGGTATATCATACGGTATATCCCCAATTTAAACAACTAGAGAAGGAAATTGTTTCTGTAGCAAAATGAACGAAAGGGGCGAAATCGTCATTATTGGAAATTACGGAACCGGTCGTTCGACCCGCTTCCGCTTTCCAGAATTGTCACCATAAAACACAAATTTGATAACAATGAAATTCAGTGAGTCTTGAAATGTTTAACAGTTTGGACATCGTGAAATCGTGCGCCTCGAAGGCGGAATCGTGAATTCGTGATGTCGTGTGAGTCGACTAGGCCGGCTCGTGTTCCGGTAAAACTTTTGGGTGGGGTTAGGGTTGAGCGGCCACTGGGCGTATGAAAGGTACTCTCCTTAAGAACACCACCCGACGCGGTGGGTTAGTGTCAATCACGGTAAGCCCCCGTGAGAGGAACGACCTTCTCATCACGACCTAAAGGCGAGAACCCTAGATTAGATGTGAAGTCTTGACATGGTCATTGTAACGCTAACTTGTCATCGTGAATATCGAAATACTAACAAACTCTGAGAATTTAACTTTAAACTTGCCATCGACTAGAACTGCATGCTAGGATTGTTTCTTTCTGCTCCGAAATATTAAATGTTAATTGCTGCAGTTGTTTCCTTTATTAAATGCTTCTAAAATTTCATATGCTTGTTATATACTTCGCCTTGGGATGCTAACCCTTCTTACAGACCCCTAGCTGACATACATTCATGTTTGTGGATGTATGTCAGGTTCAGAGCTCGAGTACCAGGAGGACCAGTACGAGACGCCTGAGTTGGAGAGTCAGGAGTTCGCGCCTGACGCAGTGCCTCTCCCAGCAGAGGACTAGTGGACCCCGACACCTTTACTGCTTTTCTTAGTTCCTTTTGTCGTTGTAGTTACTTTCGAGTACGTTACTTTTCTTGTCGCTACTTTTAGCCCAGCTGTGGCATTGTTAAACCCTGTGTACGAACTTTATTTCTGGATGTGGCTATATCTGTGCTGGTTGTGTTTACTTATTATTTCTGAATGCTAGTTGCAAGGATCTCATCTGCGTTTAAACACAGACGCTTATTGAACTCGAGCGTCGCCGCTCCAGTTCAAGCGGACCGCGTAACGCTCTCGCTTCCGGTGTCTTTTGGGAAGCGGGGCGTTACACAAGTCCTCTCATCGGAGTCTCTGGATTCATAACAGCCGACTGCTGAAGGTAGGATAAGCGACTGGTGATCACCAGGCACCTGGCCAGCCTTCTACAGGCGATTGTTATGCACAGCTCAAGTCAATATTACTTGACTCTTTCTTAAGCTATTAGTGCAAGCGACTGAAGTTCATTTGTCAGGCACATGTCTACCATCAAACGCCTGGACATTGTTCTACAGTCGTCTGTATGCCAAAGAGTGTAACCTGTCTTTTCTGGGCATCACTCCATCTTGTGGGTCAGTCGACTGATGTAGAGTTTACAGTTGCCTGTCATTTTTCAGGCACCTAGACTTTGCTCTTCAGTCGTCTGAATGCACAAATGCGAATGTTGTGTCTTTTCCTGCTCCATTTCATCCCATGTGACAGTCGCTTGACGAAGTATTTACAGGCTCCTGCATATAGTTGATCGCTCCGGGACGTAACCCCAAAGAACGGTTGTAGTTTTACCGCAAGTGCACGGTGTAGCAACGAGCGGGTTATCGAACACAGGGAGGACGAATGACCGTGCTTGTTCCAATCAACCTGGCTATTTAAGAAGAGGGATTTGCCTTTGGCGATCCTGTCACAATCGTCAGACAAATATGCGGTTATATCAAATCAAATAAAGAACGTCTAGGGAATGGGAAATTCCTGCTACTCACCATATTTCGTAAAAGTGGTTCATCGGTATCAAAATTGCTAGAATGAGATTTTGGATGAACTAGTTGCAACTGAATGTAGAACCAAGCTCACGCTCTCGCGCTGTTGCCGGTCTATAGCTATCCTAGGTTCGGATCCAATCTCTTGCAAACCCTAGCCTAGGGAAGCTAGCATTAGGATCAACATCATCGTTCAATCGTGCACCGAGCCCAATCTCTTGCAAACTCGGTCCACGATCTAGTTTGGGATAGTTCCTGCCCGTCCAATCTCTTGCAAACGGGTATTGGCACGGAATTGAAACCGGAAACCCTAGTATCGGTCCAATCTCTTGCAAACCGGTACTACGGAAATTCGACTCCAACCCAATTCGGATTTCTAGGGTTTCCTATCGAATCGGGATCCAATCTCTTGCAAATCCCAATCGATGTGAATTCCTAGCCATCCGTAGTAAATTGATCCCAATCTAATCTCTAATAGCAATTCTAGCAAAATTCCTACCAATTCATCACAATTATGAAATAGGGCTTGTAGGGTTCATCCCCACGCCCCAAGACGTGGCGACTACTCACAATTCATAGCAAAATCACAAAAATAATCAATGAAATAAGCAATAGAATTCATCACAATATTGAGATATGCAATAAAATAGAATTTTTAGAGAAGAGAAAAGCAAACCGATGGAGTTCTTCAATTAATCCAACAAAAATCAACCTTTGTCTCTTCTCCAATCTCAAAAATAAAGCTAAAAAGCTAATCTAAAAAGCTGCAAAAAAATCCAAGAAGAAGCTCTCCAAACTAGGGTAAAAACAGGGGTTAAATAGCCCCCAAAATCGTCCAAAAACTGTGACCAAAATACCCCTGCGCAGCCTGTTTTCCGCAATTTTCACTACAGGCAGCGCGTCGCACTCGGCCGAGTGACAAAAGTCGCTCGGCCGAGTGAGAAACCCTGTAATTTTCCAGTAAGTCGGGGCCTTCAGGGGTCTCTACTTCGGGGGCGGCTCGGCCGAGTGAGTTGTCGTCACTCGGCCGATGGCTTCTTGGTACTCGGGCGGACGGGATAATCCACTCGGCCGAGTGGGTCTTCTGAAGCTCAGGCAGCCGAAAAACAGTAAGTTGGACATTGTTGAACAGCTTCGTCTGGGCGCCACTCGGGCGGACGAGATGTCGTCACTCGGCCGATGTGGTCTCCGTCGCACGGCTGAGTGCACATAGAAATCGTGTCTGATCTGGTCGACCGAGCGGTGTCTCGTTGGTCGGCCGAGTGGCTCCTCCACTCGGCCGAGTGGGACACAAAACATGCCCAATCTGCTTATTTTGGCCTCCTCGTCGCTCCTGCGACGTCCGTTCTTCTTCCGCTCCTCTCCAACAGCAAAATGCCCCTCGGGGAGGTCATCGGTGACCCTCTGGAGTAAGCGCATCTCGAGATCACTCCAAATCACGCCAAATCACCTGAAATGCGACAAAAACAACAAATCGTGAAAAGCATCGCAATATCGTCGATATATCGTGAAAAACATGATTTGGGCGATCTAAATGGCATGCAAACATGCGGAAAAAAGGTGTAAAATAAGGAGTGATCAATAGTACATGCACTTGTGTTCCTGCTCCATTACATCTTATGTGGCAGTCGCATGACGAAGTCTTTACAGGCGCATGTGTAGTCTTCTACAGTCGTCTGTCCTGACTTTGATTATATCCGTTGGGATTAAATCTAGTCGTTAATCAGTCGACTTTTCACTCTTCATCAGTTGCCTGTCGTTGTCGAAAAATCCCAGATTCTAGTCGTTGCAGAATTCTTCCTTTGGCTTCTAGCTTGGGTTTTATAGGGTTTTAGTGGCTTCATATATATGGAGGGAAAGAAACAGAAGAATATTTGAAAACTCCAATAAATGCAAGACACTGCTATTTGAAGACATCGCTGCAGATTTAAGAATTGCTCTACGGGATATAGATAGGGAAGACGACGAGGCGGCAGAAGAAATATCAAACTGGGAGTTGCGTGATAAAGGCTAAGAGGATGTAGTTGATCATTTTGCTTTCCTAATTTTCCAGATTTCTATGGCGTAGAGGCTCTTAGTAGGAAGTGACGGCGCTTGTGCCCTATCCTCCCTCTAAAAGATTCTGACATCTGTTGTTGGTACCTACATTTGTAGGTCTGTAATTATTTTAAATATATATATCCGTTTACCTTTCTATATATATTTCTTTTTGAAAGATAAGGATTATATTAAGTAATGTACAAAATTACAACAGGGGGGATCGTATAGTTAGTATTAATAGGGAGAGGAGAGGACACAGGCGTCGTCACTCGCCACTATCAATTCCAAACTATACTCACCCGCCACCTCCAAAAACATCACATCGAACTAAAGGAAAAATTTAAAATAATATTACAGATCATCCATTGTCAAGGATATCCCAGTTTTTGTACGCTTCAACAGCATCCTCCTCTTCCACCTCCTCATCTCGTAGAGTGATTCTAATGTCTGCAGATATCTCCTCAAATAGCGTTATTTTAGTCTTCTCCGTATTCTCAAACACGCGCCTATTGCGCTCTTTCCACAAGTGCCACACAATGGCCGAGAGGACTGTTTTAGCTAGCCGGTCAAGAGCTCCTTTTTTCCCAAATTTTCCCAATATCAGCTCGCCTACTTCCAGCAAGCCGTGATTTTGCAAGACCCCAACTCCCATTTGCAGCATAACTCGGCAAAGTAGGTATTTGGCATAGGCGCAGGTGAAAAATAGGTGTTTGTGTGTCTCCGGGCTTCCCTCCCTGCACAGCACGCAGTCAATCGAAGTTTGAGGGCTCCACATAGCAAGCCGGTCCTTTGTGAGTAACTTGCCTTTGAATGCACGCAGGAGTGCAATGGACATTTTTGGAACATGTTTGCTGAACCAAATTAAATTGCAAAACTTGAAAGGAGTCGATTTGGTACGCACTGATTGCCACACATCCGAGAATTTGAATTTAGTTCCAAGCTTCCATCCCCAATAATCTTCCCCTGTGCTAAGCTTCACATTCTGAAGGAGTGGCTTGACAGCTTGTAAAACCGCACCCTCATTCCATGAAGAGCCATCCCAATACTCACTTACTCGCTTCCCAATTTCCCCATCCGAAACAGGAAATATTTTGTTAAGGGGGCCACACGGTAACCAATTGTCATGCCAGAAAAGTGTTTCTTTGCCATCGCCCACTTTCCTCTCAATAATCTTCTGTGACTCATCCCTGCATTTTAGGAGAAACTTCCATGTTCCCGATTGCAATGCCTTCCCTTTTGTTTCATAGAATGAATTTATTTCTTTGTACCTGCTCCGCATGTGCTTTGCCCATAAACTTTCAGCCATTAGCATTCTCCATGTTAACTTTACCCCAGACGCAATATTCAAATCCTTTAGGAGCCTTAAGACAACACCTCCCTCATTTTTAGGTTTGCAGCATTCATTCCAGGCCCACGTTTTAGAGCTCCCCCAAATAAACCTTCTACACATAGATGTCAAGGTGCGCAGCACAGTAAACGGGATACTATATACTTGGGACCAAAAAGCTATCATGCCATAAATAACAGATCTTACCAACTCAATCCGGCCAGATATGGAAAGTGCTGACGAGGTCCACCCACTCATCCGCTTCCTGCATTTGTCAATAAGTCTGCTATACATGCAACTCTTCGGGTATTTAGTAGACAGAGGTAGCCCCAGGTAAGTGGAAAATGAAGTAACAAGTTTAGCACCCAATAATTCAGCTAGTGTCCCTGGTCTCTTTGTCCCCTTACTAAACATAGCATTGCTTTTGGCTCAATTCATCACAAGTCCCGAAAAGTTCTTAAAGTCCTCCAGCAGGGTCATGAGGCCATGGAATGTTTTGCAATTGGCTCTGCAGAACACCAACAGATCATCGACAAATAGTAAATGTGATATTGCTCCCGTCCTCCGCATAGGCTGAATACTTCCTTTTAAGATAGCCTTCTCTATAAGTAGAGAGAATGATTCCATTACCATGACAAATAAATATGGGGACAAAGGATCTCCCTGCCTGAGACCTCTGTTTCCTGCAAAAAAACCCTACTGGGGAGCCATTTACCATCACTGAATACGTTGCCGTTGAAATACACTCTTTGATCCAAGTAATGAAGGTGCAACCAAACCCCATTTGATGTAAGAAGAAGTATACAAACTCTCTATTGACGCTGTCGAAAGCCTTTTTAAGATCTAGTTTCAAGCATGCCCTTGATCCCATCGGGTTGCTAAAATCCCTGATCTGCTCATGAGCTAAAAGAGTGCTATCAGATAGTAATCTTCCCTGGAGAAATGCAACTTGATTTGGTGATATCAGGTCATGTATAATCTTCCTTAGCCTGTTACATATAACTTTACTTATAATCTTGTAGATGACGTTGCAACAAGCTATGGGTCTATACTCACCCAGATTACTAGCATTTGAATTTTTGGGTACCAGTGTAAGGAAAGTGTGATTAAATTCTCGAAGTAGTCGGCCCGATATGAAGAATGATTGTACTGCACCAACAACATCATCTGCAATTAGGTTCCAGTTGGATAGGTAAAAATACCCATTAAAACCATCCGAACCCGGAGACTTAGATGGATTTATTTGAAACACCGCTTCTTTAACCTCAACTGCAGAAACCGGTCTTTCCAACCACCTGGCGGTACTTTTTTTGATTTTCCTTTTGGGAATCAAATTAGGGAAAACACTCCAGTAATCAGATTGATTATATAGTTCTTCATAATATTTGGCCACCTCTGATTTTAATTCTTCATAGGATTTGCTTTGAGTGCCATCCTCATCCACTAGATGCAATAGATTGTTGTGTAAATGTCTTGCCCTCATAGAGTTGTAAAAGAATTTGGTGTTTCTATCACCCAAATTTAACCAATCTTGCCTGCTTTTTTGCCTGTACATTTCTTCCTCTAAAGCAAGAAAATTAGCAAGATCCTTAGAAAGCTTTAGCTCCTTCATCTGTAGCTCATAGTCATAGGGGAGTGATTTAGTGTTTCTGAGTTCCTCTAGCTGGGACCGACAACTTTCAATAGAGGTGTTTGTAACATGAGAATGTGACCATTTGCGTAAATTAGATTTCACCTGCCGAAGTTTAGCTGCCAAGCAATACATTCGGCTCCCATTCACGCGCTGGCTCCATGAAGTTTGTAGGATTTCCTGGTATCCTGAAAGTCGTACCCAATGGTTGAAAATTTTAAAAGGCTTGGGATCAGATTGTACCTGGCTATGGAGATTTACAATCATTGGCGAATGATTACTAGTGTATGGATCCAAATAAGTGACAAAAGATTCCGGAAGCTTATCCGCCCAAGTCTCATTGCATAGGACACGGTCCAAGGTTGCCGATATACGCGCCTTGCCCAAACGTTTATTGCTCCAGCTCATCCGCTGACCAGTACTTTTAAGCTCCTGCAACCGAGAATTTGCAATACACATGTTGAAGTCATATAACTTTCCAACATCCAATCTGCGTCCACCAACTTTATCCTTGGCATACAGAACACAATTAAAATCACCTCCCACCAACCAAGCCTCATCCTTTAATTGCCTAGAATCACTTTCCAGATGCGCCCATAAGTCCTTCCTCTCCAAAATGGAATTACCGCCATAAACTCCAGTAAATGCACATTTAAATCCCCCAACATTTAGTCCGTGTACAGTAGCATGTTGCTTAGAGGCAGAGAGAAGATTTACATGCCATACAAGTGGATCGAACCCCATGATAATTCGACCACCCTTGTGCAAGCTGAAATTTTCAAAGATTTTCCAATTCTTCGGAATACAGGATCTACAAACAATCCTCTCCGACTTTAACTTGGTCTCTAAAAGCACAATTGCAGAGGGTTTCAGTTTCTTTAACCTGTCCTTAAGATCACGCCGCCTTACCGAATTGTTGAGGCCTCTTGTGTTCCATATAAAAACCGTCATTGATGATGTGGTGTTGATTGTCGCAGCTGGCCACCATCCTTAAGCCTGCTGCTCTTCCTAGTTGCCGGAGGGTGATTCGAGATGGATGACCCCGGCTTCTTTAACTTTGAATATAATGCTTCATCAATTAATTTTTTACGCTCCTCAATCCACTCGGGATTAACATAAGTAGTCTCTTCCGGTAACTTTTCAGTATCTAGATTTGGATTGTCACAAGCCTGTCCATCTTCAAGATTAATAGTTGCTGCCCCAGGCTCTTCTTCCTCATGAATGCTCACGGTTTCAAAGGTTGAATCTTCTTCCTCAACAGTTTCACGTTCTGGCATGAGCAAGTGCGCATCATCTATTACAATTTCCCCCTCATTGCTGTGGTTTACAAAAGAATTGAGGACTGCACCCGGGTTCTCTCCCTCCAGGGGGACAATTGGAGGATGGTCTCCCACCCGCAGCGCAGGTGAGTTTTGTCTAGGCCTCAGAATGTTAATTACTTTTAATAAATTACCCAGCAGCCGCATTTTTAAAATGCCAGGCTTCATCACTGGCAGCTCCTCATTGTTGGCACTCCCAGTTTGTTGGCTCTGTATATCTCCGAGTCCTGATTTGTCAGCACTTCCAAGCTCTGCACTGGAGCACTGCCCAGTCTCAAATTGAACGGCTTTATTTGTTGTAAGAAGGGCCCCTTTGCCCTTTAGTTGTTGTGGCGGAATGATTGCAGGTTCTTTATTTCCATTTTCAGAATCATGTTTGTTTTGCAGGGGGCATTGAGTATCAGAATGCCCGAAGCAAATACAATGGGAACAACGAGGTGGCTCTCCTTCATACTTGACATCAATGGGAATAAAAGCACCATCATCCAGTTCCACATCCACAGCCGTTTGTAAAGGCGTCTTTGCATCCACCTCCACCAAGCAGCTGGCATATGTAATCCGCTCCAATTTTGCTGTTGCACGATCCAAGCACAGAGGAGTTCCAATGACAGATGCGATAATGTTAAGAACTGGGATGTTCCACATGTTTAGGGGAACCCCATGGAACTTGACCCAAACAGGAACTGAAGTAAGTATATCACGATCATGTCTAATCTCTGGCCTCCAGAGTTTGAGCACAACAAGGCGACCATCAAATAGCCATGGCCCCCCGTGAAGTATCCTCTCACAATCCTCCTTCGCTTCAAAGCGGAAGTAGAAAAATCCATTTTCTTTGCTATAAATTTGCACCCTTTTCCTCGGCTTCCAAAGCCTTTCCACCCAGGCTTGAATCTGCCCATAGAAAGGAACGTCTCCAAGTACATAACCCACAAGAGTAAATTTCCAGTTTTCACCGCCTTTCTCCAATAATAAATTAGAAACCCGAGCCACAGCTCTTCCATCATCACAGATTTTGGGAGGGACCAAGGTCATTCCTATTGATTCGCCATAAGAACGCCTATTGGCACATATGTCTGACCAAGTTAGCTTGGCACCTTCAGGATTGATTACAATTGGAGCAATACATCTTGGAGACTTTTTATCAAACAGGTGGTGTGACATACCCCCAGGTACCATTGTTTGAGTAGATTTAAATTGATGCTGATTTTCACCTCGCCGAATGTCATACCTGCCAGATTTTACGTTTGTGAGGGAATTCCTAGATCCAGAATGAATAGCATTACCTCGGGGTCTTCCTGCAGTTTGACGTCGCCAGGCAGCATCATTTTTCTGGCCCTCAAATCTCTCGTTCCTCTTTCTCCTAACAAGTTGCCAGTCACCCAAGCCTTCACCCGAAGCAACATCTTGAGCAGATTTGGCCCAATTGTCAGTAGGCTCGCTTCTCATTGAAGAGGATACTCGCTGAAAATTGTTCTCTGCCTCATTGGTGAGGAGTCCACCAACTTCAGATGATTTCAGGCCGTCGTTACTATTGCCGGATCCACCGAAATCAGATGATTTTTCCCCACCGTCATTTGGTTTAGCCGACGCCCGGAGATCGCCAGCTCCGCAAAGAACGCTCATTAGGTTATATATATATATATATATATATATATATATATATATATATATATATATGGCGTTTTTCACAGCCGGCCCTAGGAGAGAAAGTGGGACTATTGGCGGCACCGGCCTTCCGGCCTGTCTCCGACGTGTGGGTTGAGCACCGCTAACGGCGTGTGGGTTGAGCACCGCTGACGGCGTGGGTTCCTGCGGATCCGGCCACGACTTCGGCCAGATCTGGTGCTCCACCTGATCCGACTTCGGCCAGATCCGGTGATCCGACTTCGGCCAGATCTGACTTCGGCCAGATCCGATCGTTGCTCCACCTGATCCGGTGCTCCTCCAGATCCGACTTCGGCGCTCTGACTGACCTGCTCCGACGTCGGCAGGGATCTGGAAACCGACATCGGCGTGGAATCCCTCTCCGACGAAGGCGCTCCGTCTGACCCGCTCCGACATCGGCGTGGGTTACCTGCGGATCCGGCCTGATCCGGTGCTCATCCGGTTCTCCACCGGAACCCCGGTGCTCCTCCGGATCCGACAGTTGCTCCACCAGATCCGGTGCTTCTCCGGATCCTACATCGGCTCCACCAGATCCGGTGCTCTTCAGGTCCAAATTTCGATCCCGCGTTCTGATTGCGAGGGCATCCATGGCTTCACAAAGGCAGGCTGCTTTTCGGGGTCAGGCACCTCCAGACCTTGCTTCGGGGTTCCCGGCCCTACGACATTCGATGGGGAGAGCTGATCCTGCCTGTATCAATTCAAGGAACCCATATCATCGGTGTTCATCATATTGTCATCAACGGATTTCATCTACTACTTCTAAGTCTGTACCTAATCAGGTTGATCGGAATGATAAAGCTGTTGGCAAGACATCTGCTCCATTGAGAGTGGCAAAATCGGGGCGTGAAGCATGGAGTTCACTCTTCTCGGTTGGCCGTTCTGTTGATCAAAATAGCAAATGCAAGTATTTTGCTCCCCGAGAGATTCCATCTGGCAAGTCTGTCCCTTGGATCCCGAAAGAAGCAGTCTCTGCTAATGTTGCAAAATGGAATTGTACTCTGGCTGGTTATGTTGTGGGGGACAAGCCATTTTATTCACATATTCGAGCTTGTGTACATCGGTTGTGGCACCCTAGAGGAAAGCTACATGTTCACTCTAGGGATAATGGATTTTTCTTATTCCAATTTGAGTTAGAGGAGGATTGCAGCAGGGTTCTCCAAGGCGGGCCTTGGATGTTTGATAAAAGGGTGATCGTACTGCGACGCTGGACTCCAGAACTAACAATGGATAGAGATCTTCTGTCCTCAATTCCGGTATGGGTGAGATTACCTGACCTACCATTAAAATTTTGGTCTACAGACTGCATTAGTATTATTGTTAGTTCTGTAGGCAAGCCTTTATTTGTAGATAAGGCTACGGCTTCTGGAGAACGATATTCTTATGCTAGATGCTTCGTGGAAGTCGAGGCGAAGACGAAATTACCAAGCACTATTGAGGTTGCGGTGGAGGATGAGGGAATTTCGATCATTAGAGTGGAGTATGAAAATTTGCCTCCAAGTTGTTAGACATGTGAGTGTTTTGGGCATTCTTCTGCTCAGTGTCCCTTCAAGAAAGTTTGGGTGGAGAAAACAAAGACATCTTCAAATGTGGATGGTAATGTGTTGGTTCCTGAAGATAATGTTATAGGTGGAGATCCTCCAGCTTCTGGTGGAAGTCCCCCAGCTACAACGAACCCAACAAATGTTAATTTCAATGCAGCAGAAGTTTCTGTTGTTCCTTGTATTTTGGAGCCTGGGGGTCCATCTTCTGTGTACCCTACGGAAAATGATGATTCTGATAATGTTGGTAACGAAGATGGGGCTGATGAAGACTATGAGGCTGAGTGGAGGGAGGAATTTGAAGGAAATGCTACTATGGAGAATCAAGAGTGGGAGGAGGAAATGCGCCACTTTGCTTCATTGAAGTCGGTAAAAAAGAAATTTATAGATCTCCCTCGCCGGAAAAGTTTAAGGGTATCACGAAATTCTAAATTTTAGCTCCCTACACGAGTTGAGATGTTGCTTACTTATCGGTTGTTTTCATTAGAGTTTTTTATGTTTGGATCATCTGTAATCCAATATTGTAATTGATGAGTTATATGAATAAAATGCTAACCTTTCAAAATATATATATATATATACCTTTCTATATATATATATATATATATATATATATATATATATATATATATATATATATATATATATATATATATATATATATGAGGGATCAAATGACCCCCAAAAATAACCCCAAAAAATGACCCCCTATCAAAAATCCTATGCCCCCCATTTTTTCGGAAGATCCGAACCGTTCATCTTGATCTCCACCCTCTAAATACATGACCCACCAATTTTCAACCCGATCCCATGTGTTTTGCCCATTCATCCATCCGACCCAAATTTAACGGTTTCGCATGAACAGAACTTTTGCGAATGGTTGATGAATGGGCAAAACACATGGGATCGGGTTGAAAATTGGTGGGTCATGTATTTAGAGGGTGGAGATCAAGATGAACGGTTCGGATCTTCCGAAAAAAACGGGGGGCATAGGATTTTTGATAGGGGGTCATTTTTGGGGGTTATTTTTGGGGGTCATTTGATCCCTACTCATATATATATATATATATATATATATCTATATCTATCTATCTATCTATATATGTGGGATTAATGGGTATCATACGCTATATGAGAGGGTGTCTCATATGCCCTCTCACATAAAAGGGGTCAAGTACAATAAGTACAAGCCCATGTGGGCTTGTACTTGCCCCTTTTATGTGAGATGGCATATGAGACACCCTCTCATATGGCGTATGATACCCATTATTCTATATATATATATAAATATATATATATATATATATATATATATATATATATATATATATATATACATATATATACATATATATATACATATATATACATACATATATATACATATATATACATATATATATATACATATATATACATATATATACATATATATATATATACATATATATACATATATATATATATATATAATATAAAAGAGGGATGTTATCAAGAGAAATTGGATAAGAGAATTTGGACATGAGAAATTGGATAAGAGAATTTGGATATCTATTATATAAAAGAGGGATCTTATCAAGAGAAATTGGATAAGAGAATTTGGACATGAGAAATTGGATAAGAGAATTTGGATATCTATTATATAAAAGAGGGATGTCATCATGAGAAATTGGATATGAGAATTTGGACATGAGAAATTGGATAAGAGAAATTGTATATCTATTATATAAAAGTGTGTTGTTATCAAGAGAAATTGGATAAGAGAATTTGGACATGCAAAATTGGATAAGTGAATTTAGATATCTTGGATATGAGAATTTGGACATGAGAAATTGGATAAGAGAATTTGGATATCTATTATATAAAAGAGGGATGTTATCAAGAGAAATTGGATACGAGAAAATATAAGAGATGAGATTTTGAGGGATAAGAGAGGATGTAGGGAATTTTGCACATACACCCCCGGTTTTTTGCATTTTTGCCCCCGTACCCTCCCCACACACCCACCCACACTTTTTATTCTCCCCCTTTCTGACCATTTTCTCCCATCCTTTAAAGATTTTGAATCTTATCCTACTAGGACACAGCTTTGTCCTACGTAGCAAGTTTGTCCTCTGTGGCAATGACAATTTGGGGGACTTAAATTTTGGGGGAAACCCTAAATTTGGGGTGGAACTTGAAATTTTGTGGGAAAACTTGAAATTTGGGTGAACTTGAAATTTGTGGGGGGGGGGGAAAACTCAGCCATTAAATAAACCGTGCCCTAAGGGCACGGGTAATGACTAGTGTATATATATATATATATATACTAGAAATTGCCCGTGCACTTGGTGCACGGTGCAAAAATAACCACCAACGAACATGGCCGCAATGCACGCGCGGAACCGGGAAGGAGCGAAAAGCGTGTGTGTGCATGTCGGCAACGTCGGATGGTAAAAGGGGAGCGAATGCACGGACCCCCAAAAACCAACCCACACACAGTAAGGATACGGGACCCACACGGGTGTTTCGATGAGTGCAAAAACGGGTGAAAATAAGAATAGTGGGTTTAAGTGTGTGTAGTGTCTTGGGATTTTTTGGTTTTTTTGCTTAGGGGTGTGATTTTGGGTATTTGGGTTTGGATGTGTTTTTGGGGGTTGGGTGGAGTTTTGTGTTTTTTGGGTTTTGGGTTTAAGAAAGGTGTCCCATGTGGCGATGTGACATTGCCACATGGGACAAGATTCAAAAACATCCCTCATTTGTTTTATATATATATATATATATATATATGAGGAGGGATCAAATGACCCCCAAAAATAACCCCCAAAAATGACCCCCTATCAAAAATCCTATGCCCCCCATTTTTTCGGAAGATCCGAACCGTTCATCTTGATCTCCACCCTCTAAATACCTGACCCACCAATTTTCAACCCGATCCCATGTGTTTTGCATGTGGGCAAAACACATGGGATCGGGTTGAAAATTGGTGGGTCAGGTATTTAGTGGATGGAGATCAAGATGAACGGTTCGGATCTTCCGAAAAAATGGGGGGCATAGGATTTTTGATAGGGGGTCATTTTTGGGGGTTATTTTTGGGGGTCATTTGATCACACACACACACACACACACACACACACACACACACACACACACACACACACACACATATGAGTTTAATGGGTATCATACGCCGTATGAGCTATCATCTCATATTCACCCGCGTGGCCCCATCTCGCGCGTCCGATTGCTGCAGCTGATATTAATGGTTCTGCGTGTATCTTTTGCAAATTAGCCCCTCTCTCGAGAAAACAACCCAACTTTATTGCTGCAGGGTTAATTCTTCCTCCTCAGAACAAACAATCCAACTTCGCCCACCCATTAAACTCTTAGCCCCGTCTCCTGAGGGTTTCGTGCGCCCCCGCCCTCTCCAGTTTCCCCCTTCGCCCACCCCCTCCTCGTTCTCCCCCCCTCCCCCCGTCTTCTCTATTTTCCGCCCCGCCTTCCCTCGGCATCGGGCGTCCCCGTCCTTCCCTCCGGCGGCCACGATTGGCGTTCATCCCTCTCACCTCGGCATCGTACGCCCCCGTCCTCCCCTCCGACGGCCACCACCATCGGAAATTGGCTTTCATCCCTCTCGCCTCGGCATCGGGCTTCCCCGTCCTCCCCTCCGGTGGCCACCACCATCGATCTATTTTCTTTTATTTCAAATGCAAAGAGGGTGTGTAATCAGTGGCCTTAAGATATATTGATGCTAGCTTAAGTAATATGCATGAATTTTGATGATAGATGTGTGTATCAGATGTGCAGGTTCTAGTCTGGATTGTGCTGATCTGGCCTTAAAAAACAATCCGAGAGCATGCAAGTTCTGAATTTTAAATATCTAGAAGAATGACGCTAATCCGATCTTGAGTCTGTAGATCAATCTTATAATCTAATTAGTTTTTAAATAGGTTTTAGGAATAGGGGGAAAAATTTTCTTCTAGCTAGCATCGTTATTGTGTCCACACAGAAAGAAGACAATGGCTCCTTTGTCTCTTTTTCAGTTGATATTTTTGCATCTCTCACATCAAGCTGGCCCACTCGGAAACACAGTTGCGAACGGGGTTCCGTCCAGTAAAACAGGCCTTTAAGAATCTGATCATATGGAGCCCTGGTTGCCACAATCAAGGTTAAAAGGTGTGAACGCAACATCAAGGTCAGCAGGCTGCCACCCTGCCACGTTCTCGTTTTGAATGCAGTCTCAAAGCTACCCTACAAATGAAAATTTCGATGAAACATCTATTATGCTGCTGGGACACCGACTAATCTCTCCTGCGAACCATGCATAGAGGTTTCATTTAAAACTGCATGATACAGACTTGCGACCTGTAGGCAAGTTTTCAATCACAAACAGTGCCCAACGAAAAAGGCAACATGAAAACATTCGTTTGAGTCAAAATACAAAAAATATAATGTGAAAACTCTGAGATGAAATTGTGCATTTCCTGCTTTCTTTTTTGCATTAATATTTGATACTGCCAGTGTGAAGAGATTAAAACACAATCAAACAACCAAAATTGCAAAAGTCAAAATCAAAATCAAAATAAAGGATGATGCCATGACCAATTCACCAAGTCATTAAAGAAATATTTCTTGAAAAATAGCATGAATGGTCACTGTTTTGATGTTAGAAATGCAGCAAGTTTAATTTGCAATAAACTGCAAGTAGAAATTAAATCACAAGAAGTAGATGCTAACAATTTAGACAACACATTCAACAAAATTCTCTTGCACTTCCATAGACGGCAGCTGAGCTTCTTCTTGCACTTCGAGTCCCAGGAGTCCACGCATTCAACTCAAGAATGGCCCATCGCATGCAATGAAGGAAAATTGGCAATGCCATTTTAGTTTGATATCTGGGAACCATGTGCCATGCACCTTTCACTGTTGCAAAAACTACGCATTTGTATCCCACAACATATCCTCCCACCTACAAAAAATGAAAATAAAAAGAATTAGGACTAACCCTCAAATCTCCGAGCTAGAAGTTATACAAATTGATGCATAGAAGTTTTGTGTCACATGTGCTACTCGCGATGTCACCACTGATCAATAGAACCAGATACAGTCAGTTTTTTACTTGGCTTTCTACTTGCCTGAGTAACCAGTTAAGAATTCTGCAAGTGCTTGTTGTCTATTACACCTTCAAGTATCCTACAAGAAACAAACCATAACAGATGCATAATTAGATCATACCATCTTGTTATGCATATATCAGACATGAGGAAATGGTTTTATATGTATGTTATTTTAGCATACATGCAAACATTAAGTTTATTGATTTGAAAAAATGTGAGCTATTTAGAATGTATGTGAGATGTTTACAATATCCAGATTTAAGCACGTTGATCTTGGTAATCTGAAATTGTTTTACACTTTACAGTGAGCAACAAGAGGAACAAAAGAAAAGAGAAGCATCACAAAATTCAACAGAATAATATACATGTTTAGCCAGTCCAAAATCTGCCAGTTTCACACATCCATTTGCATGAACCAATATGTTGGCACATTTTATATCTCTGGCAAAGGGGAACATAAATATTATTTACTAAACAAAGTTGGCTATCTTTGAAAAAAGAATTCTTGATAAAAAGCTTAGAACAGTTTGCACTGTTAACAGCACTAAAATCATGTTGTCAACGCCAAATTACAAATGCTATTTTGTGAAGCATATCTAATTTCCTTGTATTTAATGTGTTGGAAAAGTCTGCTCCTAGATCTATCTAATCTTGTATTACTCGTGTTTTCTAATGCTGTTCAGAAAGTTCCAGAAGTGGAAAACACAAATTTTCAACAATGAGAATAACAACAGAAAAAAGGTCTTTTGGAAATCTGTTTAAATCAATAATGAGATTTTTGCAACCTACAAAGATGATTTTTGGAGTTTATAGGCAAAATCATACATGAACTACAAAGAAGATTCTTGGGAAACCCCTGCACTATCTGTTTAGACAAATTAATGGTTGAGAATATTATTGATAAATTGAAACACAAAAAATGAAACACAAAAAATTTTGTGATAAAATTCTATGAATTGATTGTTTACGCCAAGTAGGAGATATCAACGAGCCTTTCTTTTTATCCTTTTGTTTACGCCAAAAAAATCCTTAAACTTAATTATCATCACTCTAATATTCGGCCATTCATGTAGGTTATGGTGTGCTTTCCATCAAATCAGGAATAATCAAGCTTTTAAGTTATGGTGTGCATATATGGAGCCTTTTGTTTTGGGGATGAAGAGTATATCTCATATCTTCCAAAGACAGTGTGTCTTAAATAAAGCATGAAGAAGAAATTCAAGAAAAAAAATGAGGCAAATAGCATAATAATATTAGTGTAGAATATTCATCATAAATTTTAACATTTATATCCCTCAGATTCATCAAAATTTTATAATTCAATTCATCAGGATAGTCTTTTACCAATGTACATTCTTTTATGCAAATGCTAAACACGCTATACTTTAGATATAGCGTTCTAGTGAACAGTTTTATCGTGTATAATGATGTCAATTTGAGCCACAAGCTAGCTGTAGTTTTCTCATCAGTTACATCCATAAGGACTTCATCGGATAAATAAAGTTGGATGATAATTAGTACTTTGGTTTCTTGGGTTTGCTTTCTCTGGGTCTGCTATTGAACTCAACACTTGCCTTTTTCAGCTAGTGTATCTAGAAGATCTTGTTATGTTAATAAAGCATGCAAGTTTTGAACGGAATTCAATTCATCAAATATGCACAGAATATCGCTTTTTCCATATTCATATCTTATGACATGTGATATGTTGGAACATGTTGTTCATCAAGTGAAAATGCTAATGCATTTCATGAGTGGCAAGGACAGAGATAAAGAGCCAAATAGAACACTATCGCATTGACAAGTCTCTATGTATTAAAATGACAAGATTGTGCACTAATATATAACTGCAAATGAGAAAAGAATAGATATAAATATTTCTCTACTTACAATTTTGAGGGCAATTGGTTCGATAATGGCCGAGTTGTTGACAATTTCCGCATTTTCGTCGCTTTACATCTTTTTTTTCTTGAGATAATTCAATTCCTGACCTTAGTCTGCTAGCACTCTTTGGACAACCCTTTGTTCTAACAGGGCCATCAGGATCCTTGATCATGATTTCTTCACCATCATGTAATATCACGGTGGTAGAACTGCCAACATGACTTTGAACTTGAGGATTTTGTTGATGAACCGTCTTAGGTCTAACCTCTTTCTCTGCATCAACAATGAATCCCTTAAGTAAAGACTCAAGCTTAGAAAGAAAAGCATCTGATTCTGAAACCATTTCAAGAGCACCATTGAATTTGGCCCGAAGTGCCCATAATCTGACAATCCCACATTGATGTGTGTTATATTCAGTTGTCCTCGCATTCATGACATTGACAAATCCGATATTTCGATGCCTTGCAATAATTTTCCACCGATGCAAAATGTACTTTTCCGGAATCGATGCCACTTGATCATGCCATAAAAGACTTAAAATATGGCGACAAAAGATGCCATGAGTTTCAAGCATTGCACATGTGCATATGACTTTTAACTCTCCAGAATAATCAACTGTCACTTCTTCCCATTGCTTTTTATCTTCAGAAAATCGACCAACAAGAAATGTCTTCTTAGGTCCATCCTTCAATACTTCTTGTCGAAAAAGTGAGATCCCATCAAAAAATTCTTTTTGAAATATCTTCAAAATAGTTCTAGTATATAGATTTCCAACTTGCTCTTCAATTGGGTGGGAATAGTACATCGTCGGTGTGGAATTCAAAGTCATGAAATCTTCATGGCATTCAGTTGAGCGTCGGGCGGATATGGCCTTTTCATATTGAGTTATAAACTCAACAAGTTTTTTTTTTGCATTAACAAATCCATCAAAAAATGCATTAATGCTTTCACTCCTTTGGCTTGTTATCATTCCAGCCCAAAAGACATCTTTTAAATATGCATCGACCCAATGATGGCGCAAGTTGTACATCCTTGTGACCCAGCTATTTGCATCTTTATCTATGTCAAACTTCATATTCAATTCTTCCCATCGTTGTTCACATTTGATGATCATGCTAGAATGGTACCAAGATTGAAAATACGTTGCAATTTCATCCCCATATTGGGTCTTCATAGATGGAATTTGTTCTGCAATATGCTTGCTAATATGCCAGAAGCAAAAACGATGTCGAGTTGTCGGAAATACTTTCTCAATGGCCTTCTTCATTTGTCCATCTTGATTAGTGATTATAGCCTTAGGTGCAACTCCATGCATGCATTTAAGCCACTGAGTAAATAACCAAACAAATGTCTCCTCCTGCTCATCTGCAAGTAGTGCACACCCGAAGAGAGTGGACTGTCGATGATGATTCACACCAGTAAATGGAGCAAAAGGCAAGCTTAAGTAATTTGTTTTATAAGTTGTGTCAAAAACTACAACATCCCCAAGACTTAAGTAAGATTCTCTTGACCTGCCATCCGCCCAAAAGACACTTCTAAAAGTGCCGACATGATCCACCTCCATGGCAAAGTAAAAATCTGGATCCGTGTCCTTTTTGTCTTGAAAATGTCTAATGATAGATATACATTCATTGCCAATGTTATTCTTCCTTAATGTTCTGATATAATCATTGCATTGTTGTGCAGTGATTCTATCTTCATTTGATCTCCCATCTGCACTTGTATACCGAACATTATGTGTCTTAGAAATGGTTGTAGGACCCATTCCTTCTTCTCTCAAATTTTCAATCCATTCTCTACACATATGTGTTCGATGTAGTTGCTTGTGAGAGTAATGATGCATCACCTTATCTGGACTTGAAAGTTCATGATTTTGATGCTCCGACACAAACTTAGAAACCATCCAAGTATTTGAAGATGTTAATTTGATCTTCATTTTGGCAAGACATCCCACCCTTGTATCCGGACGGCGAAAGGAAACACCTCTCGCGAGTTGTCTCTTGTCATCCATTTTCTTGAACCCCGCTTTGTTACAAACAAAAGTCCTACAAAGTGTCACATTCGAATTCTTTCTTGACCTATTGGCCGCTTCTTTACGAATTCCAAAGCCCATCTTTCGTGCATAAGCATTGTAGTAATGATATGCATCTTCTTGAGTAGGAAACTCTTTGCCTTCATATGGATCTTCTCCATTTAGAAAAGTTTCTCCATATAAATCTACTAAAGCATGTTGTGATTGGCCAATTGTACCCGTAGACAAGTGGGCGTCGCTCCCATCATGTACAGATTCCATCTCAGTTACTTCGCACGGCACTACATGATCCTAAAATTCAAATACACTACATGATCCTCATGTTGCTTCCAGCATGCAAAATTTCAAAATGAAGATGATAGATGATTTCTACAGATTTATATCATGTCTCTATATATGAAATTTTAAAGTATATGCAAACCTGAGGAGCTTCAAATGGTATCCCAGACTCTGGCGAAGAGTCAATTGGAAAGTCCGTTCCAATGACACCCACCTCCGTTCCATTGCCGTCCGCTAAGGGTTTCCATCGCAACAAATTCCGCTGAGGGTTTCCGTCAGCTGAGGGTTTCCTCCGTTCCATTGAACGCCAATCGCCGATGGTGGTGGCCACCGGATGGGAGGACGGGGAAGCCCGATGCCGAGGCGAGAGGGATGAACGCCAATCGCCGATGGTGGTGGCCGCTGGAGGGGAGGACGGGGAAGCCCGATGCCGAGGCGAGAGGGATGAAAGCCAATTTTCGATGGTGGTGGCCGCCGGAGGGGAGGACGGGGACGCCGATGCCGAGGGAAGGCGGGGCGGAAAATAGAGAAGACGGGGGGGAACGAGGAGGGGGTGGGCGAAGGGGGAAACTTGAGAGGGCGGGGGCGCACGAAACCCTCAGGAGACGGGGACGCCCGATGCCGAGGGAAGGTGGGGCGGAAAATAGGGAAGACGGGGGGGGGAGAACGAGGAGGGGGTGGACGAAGGGGGAAACTGGAGAGGGCGGGGGCGCACGAAACCCTCAGGAGACGGGGCTAAGAGTTTAATGGGTGGGCGAAGTTGGATTGTTTGTTCTGAGGAGGAAGAATTAACCATGTAGCAATAAAGTTGGGTTGTTTTCTCGAGAGAGGGGCTAATTTGCAAAAGATACACGCAGAACCATTAATATCAGCTGCAGCAATCGGACGCGCGAGATGGGGCCACGCGGGTGAATATGAGATGATAGCTCATACGGCGTATGATACCCATTAAACTATATATATATATATATATATATATATATATATATATATATATATATATTATATATATATATATATATATATATGAGATGGATTAGTTCATTTAGAACTTAACATTGAATATCTTAGAGATCCATTAAGCCACTCTTATTCTCGCATTTCCCTCTCATGAGCTCTAATCTCTTCATGCATTGAAGCTAGCTCAAGGGAAATCATTCAAGTGCATCAAAGCTCATCTCAACACTTAAAGATCCTCTTGCATGCCTCCTCCTTATTGAGTAAGTTCATCTCAAGGCATAGGTAAGAGTATTTATTTCATCTTTGTGAAGTGAAACCCTTTAACTTTCTTTGTGAGAGTTTTACCCTAACTTTCTTTGTGAGAGTTAGTTGCTTTCTTTGTGAGAGCTATGTACTCTCTTTGTGAGAGTTAGTTTCTTTTTTGTTGGAGTTTGAAACTTTCTTTGTGAGAGTTCATATCTCTTTAGTGAGATTGTATTTCACTACTTTGTGTAGAATTTGTGAAGGATCGTCGTGAATATTTGGTATGGCTGGATGTACCCAAGTTGGGAAAACAGGGTAAAATCTGTGTGTTAATGTTTTCTTGATTGTGTTGTTTAAATTCCCCTTACACTTATAATTCTGCACTTGCAAGTTTAATTTTTAATTACACGATTATTGACATAACTCTATTCACCCCCTCGAGTGTTTGTTGTTAGTATTGCAAGGCATAGACGGTCCTTACAATTGGTATCAGAGCGAGATTAAAGCATACAACAACGATGGCTTTCAACGCTTCTTCCACATTTCAAGAATGTCTATCAACCATTCGACCCCCAGCTCTTCAACGAAACAAATTATCCAAGTTGTTGGAAGATAAAGATAATGATCTATGTAGAGGGTCAAGACCTATGAGACATTACGGAGTCGCCCTTTGATAAGCTTATCACACCCGCAGCCGCAAATAAAGGCAGAAAAAGACTCTATCAAATACAATGCGAGGGCTATAAATGCATTCCATTGTGCTGTCACTCACAATGAGTTCAACCACATCTTCATGTGCAAACCGGCCAAAAAAATTTGGCATACATTGGAGATTTCTTATGAATGGACTTCAAAGGTAAAGAAATCTAAACAAAGTGTGTTTAGATATAAATATGAGTTGTTTAAGATGCAGGAAGGAGAGAGCATCTCGAAAATGTTCAGAAGGTTCACAGATATCATGAACGCTTTGGAAGGACTTGGGAAAGTAATCTCCCAAGAGGATCGAGTGGAGAAGATCATTAACTCTCTTACACCCAAATGGAAGTCAAAGGCCAACGGTATTTTAGAGTCAAATGACATGTCCAAATACACCATTGAGGAGTGCATTGGGAATCTCATGGCATATGAAGTGAAGCTTCAACATAGGAAAGAGATTCAACCATCCAAGCCCGAGAAGCCGGAGAAGCAAAAGGGGATTACATTCCATGCCGAGGAGGAGTCAATAAATTGGAGGAAGAAATTTCATCAAGAAGCCTCAAGTGAAGAAGATGGAGGGGATGAGGCTAGTGGTGATGAAATCATGGAGCTTACCAAGCAACTAAGAGCATTCCTCAAGTCAAGCAAGATAACTCTTTGTCAAAGTTTACCTCTAATTCTAATAAGATTTGTTATATTTGAAGTGGTAAAGGTCATCGCTCTATCGAATGCCCTTCCAAACCCTCCAATGATTCTTACACAGGAAAAGGGAATAAACATTGGAAAGGAAAGTCCAAATACAAGAACCAAAAGAAGGGCCTTATCAGGACATTTGATGACTCGAGTGAGGACTCATCAATTGATGAAGAAGAAGAAGACAAGGAGGTAGCCCACATGTGCTTCATGGCAAAAGGAAAAGAGTTACAGTCAAGCTCTAGCGAGGATGAATCCGAAGGTGAAGATTATGAGGAGCCAAAACTATCCTATGATGAGCTTGAATATCGCTACAATATGGCCTCCAACGGGGCAAGTAATTGCATCAACTCATACTCTAAATTAAAAGCAAAATTTAAAGATGATGTGAGTAGAGTGTATGAATTAGAATCTTCTAGTGTAAATGTGAATGATGTGCATGTTTGTGACACTAGTGAGAGAGTCACACTTCTCTCTCAAGTTAAGCAATTAAGCACTTCTAATGAAAAATTGCTAGCTCAAAACCTTAGCTTAGAGTCTCGCATTCAACAACTTACGTTGAAATGCGAAGAGGAATCCCAAAAGCTCAAAATTTTTGTTCATTCTAGGGATTCACTCCACGATTTGTTGGATAAACAACATCCGGCAAATCACAGAGAATGTTTGGGTTATATTCAAAATATGGTACCCAAACCCACCTCTAATTCCTTTTATGGTGCAAAATCAAGAAATATTGCTAAAGCACCCAAGAAGAATCACCATGCTTTCTTGTATAACAATAACATTCACAAGAAGCATGTAAATCACAAGGTAACGAGGGAAAATGAAAATTCTTCATTTTCTGATAAGCAAGCTCCTCGCTTAATGCATACAAAAAATACTTTTCTACACCTAAGCATGCCACATCCATCCCTCTTGTAAAGGCAAAACCATTGATTAGAAAATCCTTAAGTCTTTGGATTCCTGCTAGGTGCAGTGTGTAAGAGAGGAGTATATGCATCAACTCTTTAGTTAGGGATGTGATCATCTCATGTGATTACATTAGGAAATCAAACTCTTCTTGCATTTGGTTCCCTAATTCTTAGGTCCCTCACACATATGCATAATGCATGGGTATTTTGCCTTAATGTTTATTCTTAAGCATACCCATTGATTATGTGTGATTTTTCATGTTTTTTGAAATCATTTTCAAATTATTTTTCATGAAAATGGGACTTTGGGGATTTCATTGTAATACATGCATTTAATGATTCATACGAATGAAAATGGTGGAGTTAATATGTTAAGTATGTGTATTTAAAAACATGTTTTAACTCTCATGTTTGGTCATACTTGAGATCATTATTTTACAATTGGTTATTATGGTCTCGAACTTAGCCCATTGATGTTGCCAACATGTTTCATGTTATTTTTTTTGTCTTGACAATATCATTTATATCATTTGTTGCTTGATTTTCATTCATATCAATGCATTGATATAATTTAGGCACATTGCTCCAAGTATTATTATTTATCAATTGATAAAGATTTCCTTTCTTTTACAATTGGTATTAGTCCTAGAAGTCAACTTTTTGACCCTTTCTATGGTCTAGTGGAAGCATGGGATAGTGATACTCACTTTAAATGTACAATTAGGTATCATACATCTCTTAATCTCTTGATTATTTGTCACATTTTAAAAAGGGAGTGATTCGGGTTGAATATTGCATATTTAACCCCCATTTAGCCCTATTTTGTGCTCATATGATGCTTAATTGATCTCTAATATGTTCGTATTTTGTACATCATCGTTTATTAGAGAAATCACCTTATTTGAGCACTAAACAGCAATAAAATGAGTAATTCTGCAATTATTATATTTTTCATGGCTTGGTCTCAATCTCACAATTCCAACGACTATTTATTTATATTTTCCTGAGATCTGTGCTAATTACTATGAATTTTTGAATGCAAAATACCAATTAATTGGAGAAATACGACAGAAATACGAGAAATACGGGCACAGACCAATCAGACGCTGCCACGTGGCGGCCATCCACCGCTTCCTGCTCGATCCAACGGCCCGCAGCGACGTAGAGGCGGAAATACAAGCGGGGCGACGTGGACATCTCCCGTCCGTGCGATCGAGATCCGATGGTCGCGCGTCGCTACAATCGAACGTAGAGCAGATCAATACAAGTGGGCGACGCGGCCTCAGCACGACGTTGGATTAAGATCCAACGGTAGTGGACCACGCTGCTACAGATTCGAAGAGCTCGCGATCTTGACCGTTGGATTAAGATCCAACGGTCGATTCAATTCCGAATCGAAATCGGATCAGTAGAGCGGATGCGGGCGCACGCTTTTCAAAGCCAACGTGGCGATTCCACTTCCGATCCCGCCTGGATCGGACGGCCGAGATTTGTTGCGCTTCGCGGGTTTGGGTTTTAAGCGTTTTGGAGCGGGTTTTGAACCCGATAACGCACAGTAAACCCGCAATGCTATAATTTAAGCGTATTCTAGGGTTTTTGTGCGGATTCTGGCGTATTTTGGGGCTTTTGGAGCGGCTACTGTGCGTATTTCTTCAGGAAAAAATTCTGAAAAATCCCAGAGGATATTCTTCTTATTTCGAGGGAGTTTTGGGTTCTATCATGGAGATTTGGTGACAAATTCTTGAACTTATACCCCGTATTTGGTGCTTTTTCATTGTATTTCGGTGTTTGAACGATGTATTCATCTATGAAATCTGATTTTTCTTGCACCATGCGTGGCTAATCTCCTTGTGCTATGGTTGTGATGTAATTAGGAGTATGTAGTCGCTAAATTTCATGTCTTTAGCCCTATTATCATGTCAAAATTGCTCGTAACGTTGATTTCTACAACATATTTGTCGGGTATTGCTTATTGTCGATATTATTTATGTTCCCTATGGCTAGGCCCTGATAAGGCTAGCTAATTCATGTTCACTAATCTGAACTTATCGTTGCGTTTATTGTTCAATGAAATCGATGTTGCTAGTAATATGTATACGGCTATTTTGACTAGTTTCTATCGATTCATCTTCCGACGTCTTCACGCCTTGACCGGGTGAAGCGTTGTGTGATATAAAAGACATGTTATTTCAGCGATTATAAACTCATAATGAAGTCACAACCGTAGCACATCCATCTCATATGTGTTGGTGTTGACGTAGTTAGGGTGTCGTAATTATTGACTTCTATATCTTTTCGCCCTATTTGCATTGTATAATCACGTATTTTGTCAATTTCTAGTTATATATTGTTTGGGTATGTTATACGGAGACGTGTGCATGCTTGAATTGAATCTGATCTTTGTGGACTTATTCGTGATGCGTGTTTATTTTCTTTATGAAATTGACGTTATACGTGATTAATTCTTTGGCACATGTTTATGCGCTTGATCGTTATACTTTCCGACGTTATCGTGCCCTGACCGAACGAAACGCTGAGTTATAAAAAAGATATTATTAATCATTGATTGCACACGCCCTGCGAAATCATTTCCAACACATACTTTCCATATCGATACCCCATACCGAAGTCACCGTAAATATCGTAGGATTTTCTTTTGTTATTCTAAACTTTTATACTTGATAGGTGGTTGGATATTATCGTGTTATTACTCTTTACAGACTGAAGTCGTGGTTTTGCAGGTCAGTTGTCCCGTGGATACGATACCTGGACTCACCAGGATTATTACTTGTACGATCTCCTGCGCTTGGGAGTAGAGCTCACATCATTTGAGACGAGGCAAGTTTTTGGCACAGTTGCCGGGGATAACAGTACTTGCGATCTACGATTTCAGTTTGTTTGGAGGAACATTCGGTGAGATCTTTCCATCTTATAGTTTAGGATTTTTATTAGTTTTTTTTCTTTTGTTTTCTCTTTATAAAAAAATTTCAAAAAAAATGGAGGATATGGAGTTTATGGAACACATGAATTTCTATCGCACAAATACTTGGCATGATGCAGAGCACGACATTGCACACAAACATATGAAGGAGAAGCTCAAGATCATTGGTTTTAATCAGACTGATTGTGAAACTTTCTTTCAGGCCTGGAGGAGGTTCACAGACATAATATCGAGCTATCCGCAGTATGGGTACACAAAGAAAGAGCTTATGGAGTCCTTCCTAGGTGGACTACGACCACAGCTGCATGAATTCTTGGGAGTCATGACGCCGACAGATGCGTGGAATTACATGGAGTCTTTACAAGAGAATGAAGAAATCATGAAAGAGACTTCAGGGTGCGATTCAACGTGCCTTCAAGCCTTGATCAAGGGGAGCAAAGCGTAGACGTACCATTGCAATCCTTGAAAGAGGAAGTTTACTTGCTCATTCAGACACAGGAGGCTGCATCACATCAATTCCAAGAGAACTTCCTTGCTCAGAGTCGACAGATTCAGAAATCTATTGAAAATCTTACTTTGATTGCCACTTGCTTAGAAGAAAGTAATGCTTTTGAAACTAAATTTCCAGAATCTAATGTGAGTTTATCTTCTATTGCAGGTATACAGAGCGAGCCATGCCACGATGAAGTCACGAATGAAAACATTGACATGGCAAGAAGTCTGTGCAAAAGAGAGGACGAGCTAGCAATTTTGGATGAACAGGAGGAGGAAATAGCGAGGGACAAGTGTTCAGAGATCATCGCTATGGAGCCCGAACCATTTCCTCCCCCAGTTTTTTCCCAAAATCATTTACCCCTCTCTCCAATGACTGAGCATCATACCGAGAGTAGTGCACATTTTTCAGGGAGTTGTCATCACCATGCTTTATTTTACTTTACTTACTTTGATGACTATATTTGGAATATGTTCGTGGCGAAGAATTTTAAGCTAAACATAACTCATCTCTTGCAGGACATTGGTAGACAGCTTATAGAGATGCTTGGAGTTGTGTTGCTGGGGTCCAATTTAGTTTTTGGGGGAAGAATAATCGCCGAGGAGCGCAAGTAGCAAATTGAACAACTTCCTCCACCATTAAAGATCAGTGATCTGCCATTTGACCACGGTGTGTTCTTTCCAGTAGTGTAGATTTTTTATGCTTTCTAGGTTGTTTGCTTGAATAAACTCGTACCCCTTTCGACATTGAGGACAATGTCCATCTTTAGTTGGGGGGTGTGTATGAGACCTTAGGATTTTTTTTTTTCAAAACCAAGGCAAAAGAAAAGAATTAACCACCGTATCTCCTTCTTATACCATAAATGCGAATGATTATGCATTGATTGAGTTCTAAAAATTGTTTATGGCTTAAATGAATTAATTTTTATTCCTTCATGGAATTGCTCGTTAATATGCTATTCATGAAAATTTTCAATTGCCATGATTAATATCTCGAAATAGTTTGAATTTATGTCATGCAAGCTAATGTAATGAAAAAGCTTAAGTACACACGATTTATTAGAAAAGTCTTCAAGTTGAAGAGGAATTTGGCCGTTGTTATTAATGTTTATATTCGAAAAATGGGGATTGAGTTGTTTATTAAAAAAAGAAAAGAGAAAAAAGGAGTACAAAAAATGTAATGAATAAGTGTGTCACTAAATAAATAACTTGGTTGGCTCAAGTAGTACAGTCCGAGTGGTCCTTTTTGGCCTAATGCCCTATTATCGTCTGATTTGGGAGCCATTGACCGGAAACTCACTCATTTGATGGAGCGATCCAAGTTATACATTTTTCTGCAAATGTTGCTTTATGCGCGTTACGCGGAACTAAAAAAACAGAAATGGTGAACAATCCGAGCAACTTCAATACCCATGTTTTGAATGATTGTTTTGATATGCCAATTCCTTGGAAATGAGAAGACTAGAATATAACTACGTGTTATACTTTCGCTTGCGCAAAACGATGCTTGCATGTTATTTATTCAAATTAAATTAGAGAAAATATCTTGTGATTGATCTTGCGCATGGATTGTGTATATTGATGGTCAAGACCATGTTGGAAAGCGTATTATTGGGCCATGCTATACGAAATTGATAGAATTTATTATTTTACTAATCATCCGTATTCATCGCTCTTTTTGCTAGGGACTAGCAAATCGCTAGTTGGGGGGTGTGATTCGGGTTGAATATTGCATATTTAACCCCCTCATTTAGCCCTATTTTGTGCTCATATGATGCTTAATTAATCTCTAATATGTTCGTATTTTGTACATCATCGTTTATTAGAGAAATCACCTTTTTTGAGCACTAAACAGCAATAAAATGAGTAATTCTGCAATTATTATATTTTTCAAGGCTTGGTCTCGATCTCACAATTCCAACGACTATTTATTTGTATTTTTCTGAGATCTGTGCTAATTACTATGAATTTTTGAATGCAGAATACCAATTAATTGGAGAAATACGGCAGAAATACGAGAAATACGGACGCAGACCAATCAGACGCTGCCACGTGGTGGCCATCCGCCGCTTCCCGCTCGATCCAACGGCCCGCAGCGACGTAGAGGCGGAAATACAAGCGGGGCGACGTGGACATCTCACGTCCGTGCGATCGAGATCCGATGGTCGCGCGTCGCTGCAATCGAACGTAGAGCAGATCAATACAAGTGGGCGACGCGGCCTCAGCACGACCGTTGGATTAAGATCCAAAGGTAGTGGACCACGCCGCTGTAGATTCGAAGAGCTCGCGATCTTGACCGTTGGATTAAGATCCAACGGTCGATTCAATTCCGAATCGAAATCGGATCAGTAGAGCGGATGTGGCGCGCGCTTTTCAAAGCCCACATGGCGATTCCACGTCCGATCCCGCCTGGATCGGACGGCCAAGATTTGTTGCGCTTCGCGGGTTTGGGTTTTAAGCGTTTTAGAGCGGGTTTTGAACCCGATAACGCACAGTAAACCCACAATGCTATTATTTAAGCGTATTCTAGGGTTTTTGGGCAGATTCTGGCGTATTTTGGGGCTTTTGGAGCGACTACTGTGCGTATTTCTCCAGGGAAAAATTCTGAAAAATCCCAGAGGATATTCTTCTTATTTCCAAGGAGTTTTGGGTTCTATCGTGGAGATTTGGTGACAAATTCTTGAACTTATACCCCGTATTTGGTGCTTTTTCATTGTATTTCGGTGTTTGAACGATGTATTCATCTATGAAATCTGATTTTTCTTGCACCATGCGTGGCTAATCTCCTTGTGCTATGGTTGTGATGTAATTAGGAGTATGTAGTCGCTAAATTTCATGTCTTTAGCCCTATTATCATGTCAAAGTTGCTCGTAACGTTGATTTCTACAACGTATTTGTTGGGTATTGCTTATTGTAGATATTATTTATGTTCCCTATGGCTAGGCCCTGATAAGGCTAGCTAATTCATGTTCACTAATCTGAACTTATCGTTGCATTTATTGTTCAATGAAATCGATGTTGCTAGTAATACGTATACGGCTATTTTGACTAGTTTCTATCGATTCATCTTCCGACGTCTTCACGCCTTGACCGGGTGAAGCGTTGTGTGATATAAAAGACATGTTATTTCAGCGATTATAAACTCATAATGAAGTCACAACCGTAGCACATCCATCTCATATGTGTTGGTGTTGACGTAGTTAGGGTGTCGTAATTATTGACTTCTATATCTTTTCGCCCTATTTGCATTGTATAATCACGTATTTTGTCAATTTCTAGTTATATATTGTTTGGGTATGTTATACGGAGACGTCTGCATGCTTGAATCGAATCTGATCTTTGCGGACTTATTTGTGATGCATGTTTATTTTCTTTATGAAATTGACGTTATACGTGATTAATTCTTTGGCACATGTTTATGCGCTTGATCGTTATACTTTTCGACGTTCTCGTGCCCTGACCGGACGAAACGTTGAGTTATAGAAAAGATATTATTAATCATTGATTGCACACGCCCCGCGAAATCATTTCCAACACATACTTTCCATATCGATACCCCATACCGAAGTCACCGTAAATATCGTAGGATTTTCTTTTGTTATTCTAAACTCTTTATACTTGATATGTGGTTGGATATTATCGTGTTATTACTCTTTACAGACTGAATTCATGGTTTTACAGGTCAGTTGTCCCGTGGATATGATACCTGGACTCACCAGGATTATTACTTGTACGTTCTCTTGCGCTTGGGAGTAGAGCTCACATCATTTGAGACGAGGCAGGGAGTCAATGACAAAAGTTAACTCTTATATGTTTGATGTCCACCTTTTTGTCATTGACAAGGGAGAAAGGGATATGGATTATGTAAATGATACATATGCATTTATGGGAAGAGGGATGCTCATACATGTGGAGAGTGTTATTTATTTATTACAATTGGTTTATGTAATCCATGCCTATTATATGTCACTATTGATCATACTTAGACAATTTATAATTGGTTATCTATGTTAAATTGGTGCATATAAGTAGGGGGTCATCAGTCGCCTGATGAGGGAAACATAGTCGACTGGGTGATTTCCAGTCGCCTGTAGATCCTTCTATAGTCGCCTGATTTGCACAGCTCAAGTCAACATTTCAATTGACTCAAACTTGAGCTTTATGTACAGTCGTCTATCGATCAGTTTACAGTCACCTGTATACTCACAGTCACCTGGAAATTGGCCAACAGTCGCCTGTCTAGCGTAAGTCAATCTCTACATCTCTCTGTCTTCTCTCCATTTTATACTGCAGACGACTGATGAAGAATGTACAGTCGCCTGACTATTTGACAGTCGACTATAGTATTAACATCAGTCGCCTGTGTGAAGAATTGGAGAAAGAGTGCAGCTCTCTATTTCGATCCATCCCCTGCAGCAGTCGTCTGCTGAATGATTAACAGGCGACTGTCATGTTTGTCAGTCGATTGTATTGTCTTCGTCAGTCGACTGTCCTGGCTCAGATTATAGCCGTTGGATATTTTCTAGCCGTTGATCAGTCGACTGTCTTTTGATCATCAGTCGACTGTTCCTGTCGTTTTCGCCCAGTTTCTAGCCGTTGCAGAATTCTTTCCTTGGCTGTTTCCTTGGGTTTTTGGGATTGATATGGGGTTCCTATATATTGGAGTTTGCTGCCATCACTTGAGAACTCTTGACAACACTTGATTCTTCTTGATTCAATAGAAAATCTCAAGAGATTAATAAGCAACTCTCAAGCTCCCTCATTTCCCTCTATTGAGCATTCATCTCTCTTCATGCATTGAAGTCCAGCTCAAGGGAAATCATCCAAGTGCTCTCAAGCATATTCCAACACTTGGAGATCCTCTTCCATGCCTTGCATTCATTCATGAGTAAGCATCTCAATGCATAGGTAAGAGTATTTATTTTACTTGGTGTAATTGTATTTTTTCCTATCTCTCTTTGTTGGATTAGGATACTCTCTTTGTGGGAGGTTCTCTCTTTGTGGGAGGTTGTCTCTTTGTGGGACTTAGGATACTCTCTTTGTGGAAGTTTAGTGTCCTAGAGTAGGGCTAACCCTAATTCTCTGAGTGGGAGTTAGTGATTCTCTGTGTGGGAGTCTTGATCCTCGTGTAGGATTGGTTGGGTCCTTGTATAGGGCATAAATCCTATTTGTGGGGTATCTCCTTGTAAGATTTGTATTCACTTCTCTGTGTGGAAATATAGTGAATATTGGTGTGGCTGGATGTACCCAAGTTTGGGGAACCAGGGTAAAACTTTGTGTTTGCGTTTGGATTGATTGTGCCTTTTAATTCCTCTTACATTTATAATTCCGTATTTGGAAGTTAAATTTTAATTGGACAATTTTATTGCCATTACACTATTCACCCCCCCCCCCCTCTAGTGTGTGTTGTTAGTATTGCAAGGGTTAGATGATCCCTACAATTGGTATCAGAGCGAGGTTAAAGCATACTGCAACGATGGCATTCAACGTCTCATCCGAGTCTCATGAAGAAGGTCACTCAACCGTTCGACTCCCGCTCTTCAACGGAACCAACTACCCGAGTTGGAAGATCAGAATGATGATCTACATGGAGGGTCAAGACCTATGGGACATCACGAAGGTGTCATTTGAGAAGCCCACTACTCCCGTGGCTTCAGGACAAAGGCAGAGAAGGACTCAATCAAGTTCAATATGAGAGCTATGAATGCATTACATTACGCTCTCTCAGCAAATGAGTTCAACCGCATCTCCATGTGCAAAACGGCAAATGACATTTGGCACACCTTGGAGATTTGTCATGAAGGGACAACGAAGGTAAAGAAATCTAAACAAACTGTGTTTAGATCTAAATATGAAATGTTTAAGATGCAGGAAGGCGAAAGTATTTCAGAGATGTTCACAAGGTTCACCGATATTGTGAACGCTTTGGAGGGACTCGGGAAGACGATTTTCCAAGAGGATCGTGTAGAGAAGATCCTTGACTCTCTCACGCCTCGTTGGGAGACAAAGGCCAACAGAATTTTGGAGTCGTATGACACGTCCAAATATACCGTTGAGGAGTGCATTGGAAATCTCATGGCATATGAAGTGAAGCTTCAACACAAGAAGGAGATTCAACCAACAAAGCCCGAGAAGCTAGAGAAGCAAAAGGGGGTTGCATTCCATGCCAAGGAGGAGCCAATCAAGTGAAGGAGGAAATTCCATCGAGAAGATCCTAGTGAAGAAGATGAGCAAGAAGATGCAAGTGGAGAAGAAATTGAGGAGCTTGCCGAGCAATTCAAAGCATTCCTCAAATGCAAGCAAGGTAAGTCTTTGTCAAAGTTTGCCTCCAATTCTATCAATGTTCCTAATTGTTACATTTGCAGTGGAAAAGGTCACATGTCCACCGAATGCCCTTCCAAACCCAACAAAGAAACTTATAAGGGTAAAGGGAAGAAGCGTTGGAAAGGAATGTCCAAGTCCAAGAACCATAAGAAGGGACTTATCGGGACCTTTGATGATTCGAGTGAGGACACTTCGAGTAATGAAGAAGAGGATACAAAGGAGGATGCTCACGCATGCTTTATAGCCACTGATGGTCCTACACCAATCCCCTCCGGATTAAATGAAGAATAGTTGGATGCTTGGCTTGACGCATACAATTCCTATGAGGATTTGTGCCTCATGGCTATGGAGGAGAAGTCGTCATCAGGCTCTTGCAAGGATGATGATGGTGTTGTTGAGATCGAGGAAGAAAAGATCTCATACGAGGAGCTCAAGATCAATTTTGACTTGGTCTCCGAAAAGGCTAGTAAGTGCATCAACTCTTACAATAGATTAAAAGCAAAATATAAGATTGCTAAGAGTAGATTGCATGAACTAGATATTACTAGTGTAATTCAAGATGAGATGCATGCTTATGACACTAGTAAGAGAGACACACTTCTCTCGCAAGTTAAGGAATTGAGCCTTTCTAATGATAAACTTGTTACTCAAAACCTTAGCTTAGATGCTCACATTCAACAACTTACGTTGAAATGTGAAGAGGAATCACGTAAGCTCATAAGCTTTGTGTATTCTAGGGATTCACTCCACGATTTGTTGGAAAAACAACATCTAGCAAATCATAGAGGAGGTTTGGGTTATATTCAAAATGTGGTTCCCAAACCCACCTCAAATTCCTCTTATGGTGCAAATACAAGAAATATTGCTAAAGCACCTAAGAAGAATCACCATGTTTTCTTGTACAACAAGAACACCAACAAGAAGCATGTAGATCACAAGGTGATGAGGAAGAATGAAAAATATTCATTTTTTGCTAAGAAGCAAATTTCTCATTCTTTGCATGCTAAGAAATTTGTTTCTACACCTAAGCATGCCACATCCTTCCCTCTTGCAAAGGCAAAACCATTGCCTAGGAAATCCTTGAGATTATGGATTCCCACTAAGGTTAGTGTGCAAGAGAGAGATAGTTACATCAACTCTCTAGTTAGGGATGTGATTGTTGGATATGGAAGACGTTAGTACACCCTTGTGGGGGATGTACGAGGGAATACGGACCTCGAACGTCGCGTACACGAAGTCGTGCGCAAAGGGAATATGTTCCCTTTCAGAGAGGATCTCTAGATTGATGGGAAAGTCGCATTATATGTGCATAAGTGCATGCGACATATGGCTAATAAAGGGGTAATATCTTAAGCTTATATTGTACCATGCATGTGGTACAACTTAAGCTTATAATATGCCATGTACGATGGTACACCTTAGTTAAATTGTTCCAAAGGAACAATTTACCCTAAAATAACTACCTTGGGGGCTATAAATAAGACCCAAGGGTTAGCCATTTTCCTTACACTTTGCATGGCATTCTTGCATGCATCTTCATTCTAGCGAAGCTCTGCCGAAATACTTCCTCTCCCCTTATCCAAGTTCTTAATCTAAAAGTAGAGATTTAGATTGTGGATTTAGTAGCCTTACTCCGTTCGTGAGAAGACTCGATCCGTTGTGGCGAATCCGAAGGCGAAGTTCGTAGACTACCGTGCTGCATACGCAAGCGTAAGTCTCAACTTCATTTATCGATCCTAACTCTGTTTTGGCAGGATCCAACATTGGTATCAGAGCCATACGGGTTCGCCCCGGAGAAACTATGAACGAGTCGTTGTCTTTTTCACGGATGGGTATCCTACCATTACGGATATGGTAGGAATGCTTCGTGACGGAGAGAACGCAGCGGTTGTTCTTTTCACGTTAGGGTCTTCTGTCATTACGGATATGGCAGGAAATCTCCGTGACGGGAAGAACCGACCGTTCATATCGTCAAACTCGCTCTCTTCATGGATGCTGAGTCTCCATTCATAGGGAATGGGCGCTCTCTTCATGTGGAGCGCGTAGTTTACGAATTTTTGAAGTGGGTTCATTTTTTGGCACACGGCCATTGGAGGACAACTACTTCCTCGATGAACGGGTGCTTCACCGGAGAAGAAGGTGGTGGTTATTCCCATCGGGGAAGATGAATTTTTTTTGTGCATGTGCACCATGGCCATATGGGTTATGAAGGCCATGCACCCCCCTCCCCATGCGGAGGGGGTTGGCTACGGCCAATAACCACCGCGGCAACCCCCTCCGGCGGGGGTGTTCGGCCACCCATGAAAGGGGAAACCGGCCATGGCCAAAGGGCCATGGCCGGTCAAGGCAAAAATGCCAGGAGACCTTTGGTTCCACAACTCATAAGGAGTGGAGCTAACTGATTTCGAGGGTACGCGGTTTAAAATGAAAGCGGCCGTCAATAATGCATCACCCCAAAAGGTGATTGGCAAGTTAGCTTGCGCCATCAATGAACGGACCATTTCCATTAAAGTCCTATTTCTCCTTTCTGCAACACCGTTTTGTTGAGGAGTATAAGGCATAGTTACCTGATGTACTATGCCTTTTTCATCACAAAGTTCCTTAAAACTTGTTGATTGATATTCACCGCCCCTATCGGTTCGCAAGACCTTAATCTTGCGATCTAATTGATTCTCCACTAAACTCATATAGTTTTTAAAGCAAGCCAATGCTTCACTTTTGTGGGATATCAAATAGATATGTCCGAATCAGGTGAAATCATCAATAAAAGTGATGAAATATGACTTCCCACGTCTTGTCTTGACATTCATCGGACCACATATGTCCGAATAGATAAGCTGTAATGGAACCTCGGCCCTTGTGCCGGTTCCAAATGGCTTGCGACAAGATTTCCCCATTAGGCAATGTTCGCAGGTCGACATTTCAACCTTTGAAACATTGGATAGAAGGCCACGTTTGGCAAGTTTATCCATACGCGTTGGTCCAATATGACCAAGCCTTGCGTGCCAACAAATCACATCAGACTCATAAGTCTTAGAATTTGCAATAAGGAAATTTTCATTACACGAGGAATCATACATTGTACTCATTACAATAAATCCTTTAAATACAAACCCAGTACCAATAAGAGTATTATTACAACTTAAGTCCATATTACAATCATGAAAAAACCAGTTATAGCTGTCACGCCCCGCTCCCCAAAAATATGGAGGCGAAGCGTGAGAAGGTCCGCTCAGACTTGAAGCTACAAAGCTGCAAGTCCGATAAGCGTCAATCAAATTTAAAACTGCAGGTCCTTGCAACGCGAGCGAAACAAGATAATAATAATGAAATGAGACAAAATAATAATCTCAGAATATCCATAAATATAAATTCCAACATCACAGAAAAGCTACCAGGCTGAAATAAAAGAGAGTCTATAGGCCCAAACATGGCCAACAAAAGTACATCGTACAAAACGAGGTGACACGCACCGACAACTAACAACAAACCTAAAACAAAAGAAAGCTCAGCAAAGTCACCAAGAAAGATCTCCGGTGTCCACAAAACTCCTCCTGGCAATCATGGACTCAGACTCAGCGTCAGCAAAACCCCACGTACTCAGCAACGGTCTCTGGCTCAGGGTCTAACATGTGACACCCAAAAGAGCAAGAGGCACATGTCAGCAAGTCTACAAGAGACTTATGCAAGGAAATTGAAAGTAGGCAAGAGTAAAGCAACCTAGCAGTTCTAGCATGAATGCGATGACATGGCAGTTAAAGTATGAGTGCAACAGGTAAAGTAAAGTAAAGTAAAGTACGAGCATGGCATTTAAACATGGCATGGATGACAAGTATTTCATGAATCATTCACAAGACAAGTACACGACAAGGAAAGTAAGCACCTCGTGCACAGAGATTCCGTCTTTTGGCTAGAGTGGCTGATCAGGCCAACTCCTAAGCTCAAGTAACCGTTTATCCATACCCCTCCACGTGTATCGAGCCAGGGCCTTACCCCCGAACGGGAATGCTCGCTTCTGGAACACGAGCCAGGAAGTGTTTTTAACAAGTATGGCATAGGGGTGCACCTAGCCGGACCAAGAAACCAGGCATTGGCTTTTAACCAACACATGAGGCCCGTTTCCCCGGAAGTAGTATTCAAGGAGTACAAGTATTGTAGCGTGTGCTACGAATGCAACAATCAACTTGGATGACATGTAGAATGCAATGCATGGCAGTTAAAAGTGCGTACAGATAAGGAAAGTAAACGTGGCAGTTTAGTATGCATGAACAACAAGTTTAAAGAGTTGGATCTAGCTTCGTTGTCAAGCTAGATCCATTTAGGTGACAGATCTAGTTTCGTTGTCAAACTAGATCAAGTAGGCGTCTAGCCAGCTATCATTTCACTGACTAGTCTCTTTTACGCTGAAAACAAGGAAGTGGCCTAAAAACATGGCCCTACACAAGAGTTGGCAAGTTTCACTTGCCTGCAAGTACGACGTCTGAGCACACCATCCAATGAGTCCAAAAATCACAATTATCCTACGTGCACAAGTCCACCGGCCTAAAGTCCATATTATTAATCTTGATTAGTGAATTTAAAACATTTAAAAATACTTTAAAAATACTGATTTTAGTCTTGATTAGCATGCAATGGGTTGGGGGTCCTAGGGGTGCAAAGCGTTACCTCAACACGACGTAAAAGCTACACCGGCGTCGGGTAGCGACGCCGGGGGTTGGAATAAAAGATCGCGCTCCAAGTCCAGATTTCAATTTAGTTTCCTCGCTGGAAAGTTCAGAGCATCAACCGGAGCAACGGTTCCAGATTCCAAAGCTAGCACGTGCGACGACGGGCTACGACGTGTCGTAACGTCGTACGCGGCAAATCGTCGAATAGCACGCACCTAGGTGGGGCCCACAGTAGTCCTAGGGACCTTTGGGGGACCCACAATACCTCTGGAGAACTTGGGGGGCCCACGGAGGCAAGTGGTGCGACGGGTGCGGGGTTGTGACGAATGGACCTTGGTCGTACTCAGCCAATGCGGGGAATTCCATCGGTCGGGCTCATGCGGCGGGGCTGTGCAGCGCTTGGGGTGTGCAGCAGTGCGAGGGAGCGCTTGATGCGAGGCTTTGCTTCGGTCGGAGCGGGGGACAGCGTCGGTCGGGCGCTTAGGCAGGTCGTTGCAATGTTGCAGCCGTTGCAACGTTGCAGCCTTCGATCGGTGCGGGCGATGGCCTCGGTCAGACGCGGGCGATGAGGGGCGACAACTGCGGGCTTGGTGCGGTGCGGTGAAGCGGGCATGAGCGGGGCGGCCATAGGTCTGACCGAGAGAATCTCTCGGTCAGGCACGGTGAAGCGGGGCGATGGCTGTGCGGAGCGGGCGGGGATTGGTGCGGGTGGAGCTGCCGGTCGGAGCGGGGAAAATGAGGCCGTTTCCTCGGTCGGTGCGGAGCTGCTTCGTCGCAACGTTGCGACGATTTGTCGCAACGTCAAATTTGGGTTTTGGAAGTGGCTAGGGTTATTTTCTTGCGAAAATAGGTCTTCCTAGAGGTTGTTTATATAGTGTAGATGGGTTGACTAGGTCTAGGGCTAATCCTAATGAGATTAGGAGTTCAAAAATATTTAAAATTTGAAATTCAACTTCTCCAACTCACCCAAGGATTTGACTTGGTCCAAATGAGCTGGAAATTGGCTCAAAAATTCTTTAATACGTTTATAACTCAAATAAATTTTATTTGGCCGAAATTAATTTAAAAATTAATTATTAAAAATATTATAAAACTTGTTAAAAATATAAAAGTGGTCAAATAAACTCCAAAAATTATAAAATAAATATCGGGGTGATCGTGATGACGAGAGTGAGCTAACTAGGAAGACGGATCTCAATTTTGACGTCGGACGACGAAACTAAAAATAGAAATGTCTCCCGTCAAAAGTGAAAATCGCCACATCTCATCGAATAAGTTTAAATTGTGGGAAAACGACTCGAGAAACGTCGTTCCAAAATAGTGCCACTATTTAATATTCTCAAAGACGTTCACAACGGCATATCACACGAAAGTGTTCACAAACAAACAAAGTCTAAAATAAACACGTGCACGGCCAAAAGCACGTGCACGAACAACGCACAACGAAAAGTGGTCGTTACATCCTCCCCACCTTAGGATAAAGTCCTTCCTCGGACTTTCTAACATATCTAGTCGCTCTAGTAACTACCCCAGTCATGCCACGTTATAATTTAAACCCAGTATAGTCATTACAAGTGCTTATATATGCACTAGGTAGTCAAACATTAACACTACCAACACGTATATATATATATATATATATATATATATATATATATTAACGTACGTATACACTTATACCTATTATAGTCAGTCAAATTCATACATGCATTTCAATCATATATATATAAACATACATCCCTTATATAACTACTACCTACCTAGTATAAAACAATAGTTCAGATACTCACATAAGGATAGTCTCACACTTAGCCAATACAATCATTGCTCTACCTATATGTAGCTACCTATGCACAAACATCAAGGGTATACTACCCTCTAATAATCCCTAGTATTCATTCAACACTAAACACATCAACACATGTAGTCACACCATACCGTAATTAAGTCAAGTTTCACTCTATACACACACACACACACACACACACACACACACACACACACACACACACACACACACACCACTACTATAGTTTCATAGTACATAGTCATTCAAATACATGCAAATAGTTCACCATATATTCCCATCACGTACGGTCCTATTACTGTATTTACAACACGCCACATATACCATAGTCGTCAATTCCTATAACTAAGCACATACTTACCCGTGCATGGTGCACACCCATACACGCTAACATTTCATTTACGCATACCAATCATACCATTATATTACTAGCACATCTATGCACCTAGTTTAGCTAGCACACAAGCAAGTCCTTAGTAAATAACTATACCACAAGACCAACACCTATAACTATATAGTGGTGTAGCGACCCACAGTCATGTGCGTAACTCAACCAGGCACAAACACTTCTATCACTATACATACATCAAGCATTGCTACACTCAGACTACAAACATACATTCAATATACTTAGAGTATACCCACTCAAGCTTGAGTGAGACTCAATACACATTTCAGAATATTCTACATACATAACACGGCATTCATACATATACCAATACCACTCCATTATATATATGTATATGTCTACCAATACAACCATATGCATACCATAAGTCAATCACACTTAATATTTAGTCAGGTAATACTTACATAGTTCAATCACTCTATATACCATAATAATAATAATAATACAGACATCAGCACACGTATAATTATAATACACTCCCTAATACATGCATACGTATTCATCGTATAGTCACACACATGTAACATATATATTCACACCATAGCCTACTACCTATAATTAGTATACTAACACATCTATACGTACATAATTAAGATGTGCAATAGTCGTGTATACCTCACGGTATGCACGCATGCAACATCCCGAAAAAGCAAGCAATACCAATCAAAATTATAATCCTACTACCATATGTATATCTCTTATATACTCATGCTACAAAACATAACTACTTACGTCTAAACACTATATATATCTACCTACGAGCACATACGCATACGTACTAATATATGGGTCACTCAATAGGCCTACTTACTTAACCATACTTACACTTATTATTATCACTCCTAACATACACATAGCTTTACCAATCATTTATTTCAACCATTATAAGTATCTCTGATTACATACACTCCATCAGATATCCCCACACTAATTCTTATATACACAGGCACCCCTAGTATGGTATAGCTAGCCACACACAAATCTATAAACACTAACACACCAACTTCATAATATCACAAATAACTCCGAGTATATATATATATATATATATATATATATATATATATATATATATATATATATATATATATATATATATATATATCACACATTAGGCAAGAATTAATATACTATGGGGGGTATACTCATTCAAGCCCACGTACACAACTTAGGTACGTGCACTACGACACCTCACAAAGGTCCAAGGGTCTACTAACAACTTAGAGTTGACACAGACATTGACGGGCACCTAAGCCTAAGCAATAGAGGGAGGTCGAAAGCGCGACGAGGGAAGGATCGATAAGCACGAGTTCAGATAGGACGAATACAAGGAGACAGCTTGGTTAGGGAAAACCGTGATTCACTGGTGAATGTTTAGGTAGAGGAAAGGGAGATGTAGTGATGCTTAATTAGGATACAGAAAAGAAAATAGGGTGAATAGCATAAGCTAAAATACGTGGATTTTGAAAACTGTCGTTCTTCAAAAAAGTTGAAATCCCAGTCTGAAAAGAAATATTTGGAGATCGATAAAACAAGTTGTTCAAAATAAATTTGAGTCGAACATTCATAATAAGAGAAAATGGTCTATTGGTTTTAAAAATCATTATAAAAGGAAGTAAAATCATTTACACGAATATTAAGGACGTGGTTTAGAAAATTCTATCCGTCAGTAATTTAATATAATGTTGTCAAAAAGTTTTGGAAAGTCAAGAATGAAATCAAGTAACGGAAGAATTTAAACTCATATGAAATGCTTTCAAAACTTTTAGGCTATGGAAAATTTAAAATAACCAAAATTGAAACTACTTTTTAGAGAACCAGGGTTTGCCAGAAATGAGAAACTGATTTACATAAGGTTCTTAATATACGAGCACAACAAGTCTGGCACGGATATAAAAATGGTTGAAAGTATGTATGGTGCACGGAAAAATAATATTAACTTAGTAGTAGAATTATCGAAATCGAATAGCAAGTCTTTAAAATCAAATCATGGAGGGTCTAAATCAGGAAGTGGTTATGAAAATAGTAATTTTGCAAAAATCTGAAATAGCGAGAACGACGAGCAAAACCAACTTGCTGAAAGCTGAAATTCCATGTGTCTTGAAAAGTATATGAATGGCATAAATCAGGAGGGAAAATTACAAGTTGAATAAAAGTACGATTCAGAATAAAATTAGTATATGAAGGGACGACGCATTTGCATAAGTACGAAAAACATAGGCTGGGAAAATACTATAAGCTAGTATTCAAAAATTCCGACAAACGTTTTAAAAAATTTAAATCAATGAAGGAGTATGAAGTATAAGTATATTAAAATTTTGAACAAAATTAAACTTAGTGGAAGAGAAGATTGAAAAATACTTTCAGAGGGTTCAAGATTTACAATGGAGATGTTTGAAAATTGACGACGATCGTCATGAGGCGATCTCGTGAATCGAGGCAAGGAAATTGGTCCGATGATCCATACATACGCCTAGGATATGAATCTGAAGGATCTACGGGAAAACTCCTACGGTCGACCATCTAAAGATTAAGGACTAAGCGCTAAGAATTTCTAAGGAGCTAGACGGTAATGAAATGCGTTCAGCTTGGTCCGAAATCGATGAACCCAAACGAACGACGGAAGGAAATTCTAGAAGTCTAATATAGTCAGGGTTAGGCAATAACCACTAAGGTAACTCCTACGACGATTAAATCAATTGCTAAAAGGGAGTCTAACTACAACCAGGGCCTCTAACTAGCAAGCACAGACGTCTAACTAAGCCTTCTTACCACCTAGTGTCATAAGGAAACGACTAGACTCAGGGCTTATTACTCGGATGTTACAATTTATTTAATGGACATTCCGTTATTATCGTTGTTTCGTTAATTCGCAATTGCAAGACTGGACCTGCATGGGCCACCAACAAAACCTGTCACGCCCCGCTCCCCAAAAATATGGAGGCGAAGCGTGAGAAGGTCCGCTCAGACTTGAAGCTACAAAGCTGCAAGTCCGATAAGCGTCAATCAAATTTAAAACTGCAGGTCCTTGCAACGCGAGCGAAACAAGATAATAATAATGAAATGAGACAAAAGAATAATCTCAGAATATCCATAAATATAAATTCCAACATCGCAGAAAAGCCACCAGGCTGAAATAAAAGAGAGTCTAAAGGCCCAAACATGGCCAACAAAAGTACATCGTACAAAACGAGGTGACACGCACCGACAACTAACAACAAACCTAAAACAAAAGAAAGCTCAGCAAAGTCACCAAGAAAGATCTCCGGTGTCCACAAAACTCCTCCTGGCAATCATGGACTCAGACTCAGCGTCAGCAAAACACCACGTACTCAGCAACGGTCTCTGGCTCAGGGTCTAACATGTGACACCCAAAAGAGCAAGGGGCACATGTCAGCAAGTCTACAAGAGACTTGTGCAAGGAAACTGAAAGTATGCAAGAGTAAAGCAACCTAGCAGTTCTAGCATGAATGCGATGACATGGTAGTTAAAGTATGAGTGCAACAGGTAAAGTAAAGTAAAGTAAAGTACGAGCATGGCATTTAAACATGGCATGGATGACAAGTATTTCATGAATCATTCACAAGACAAGTACAAGACAAGGAAAGTAAGCACCTCGTGCATAGAGATTTCGTCTTTTGGCTAGAGTGGATGATCGGGCCAACTCCTAAGCTCAAGTAACCGTTTATCCCTACCCCTCCACGTGTATCGAGCCAGGGCCTTACCCCCGAACAGGAATGCTCGCTTCTGGAACACGAGCCAGGAAGTGTTTTTAACAAGTATGGCATAGGGGTGCACCTAGCCGGACCAGGAAACCGGGCATTGGCTTTTGACCAACACATGAGGCCCGTTTCCCCGGAAGTAGTATTCAAGAAGTACAAGTATTGTAGCGTGTGCTACGAATGCAACAATCAACTTGGATGACATGTAGAATGCAATGCATGGCAGTTAAAAGTGCGTACAGATAAGGAAAGTAAACGTGGCAGTTTAGTATGCATGAACAACAAGTTTAAAGAGTTGGATCTAGCTTCGTTGTCAAGCTAGATCCATTTAGGTGACGGATCTAGTTTCGTTGTCAAACTAGATCAAGTAGGCATCTAGCCAGCTATCATTTCACTGACTAGTCTCTTTTACGCTGAAAACAAGGAAGTGGCCTAAAAACATGGCCCTACACAAGAGTTGGCAAGTTTCACTTGCCTGCAAGTACGACGTCTGAGCACACCGTCCAATGAGTCCAAAAATAACAATTATCCTACGTGCACAAGTCCACCGGCCTAAAGTCCATATTATTAATCTTGATTAGTGAATTTAAAACATTTAAAAATACTTTAAAAATACTGATTTTAGTCTTGATTAGCATGCAATGGGTTGGGGGTCCTAGGGGTGCAAAGCGTTACCTCAACACGACACGAAAGCTACACTGGCGTCGGGTAGCGACGCCGGGGGTTAGAATAAAAGATCGCGCTCCAAGTCCAGATTCCAATTTAGTTTCCTCACTGGAAAGTTCAGAGCATCAACCGGAGCAACGGTTCCAGATTCCAAAGCTAGCACGTGCGACGACGGGCTACGACGTGTCGCAACGTCGTACGCGGTAAATCGTCGAAGAGCACGCACCTAGGTGGGGCCCACAGTATTCCTAGGGACCTTTGGGGGACAGACAATACCTCTGGAGAACTTGGGGGGCCCACGGAGGCAAGTGGTGTGACGTGTGCGGGGTTGCGACGAATGGCCCTCGGTCGTACTCAGCCAATGCGGGGAATTCCATCGGTCGGGCTCATGCGGCGGGGCTATGCAGCGCTTTGGGTGTGCAGCAGTGCGGGGGAGCGCTTGATGCGAGGCTTTGCTTCGGTCGGAGCGGGGGACAGCGCCGGTCGGGCGCTTGGGCGGGTCTTTGCAACGTTGTAGCCGTTGCAACGTTGCAGCCTTCGATCGGTGCGGGCGATGGCCTCGGTCAGACGCGGGCGATGCGGGGCGACAGCTGCGGGCTTGGTGCGGTGCGGTGAAGCGGGCGTGAGTGGGGCGGCCATCGGTCTGACCAAGAGAATCTCTCGGTCAGGCACGGTGAAGCGGGGCGATGGCTGTACGGAGCGGGCGGGGCTTGGTGCGGGTGGAGCTGCCGGTCGGAGCGGGGAAAATGAGGCCGTTTCCTCGGTCGGTGCGGAGCTGCTTCGTCGCAACGTTGCGACGATTTGTCGCAACGTCAAATTTGGGTTTTGGAAGTGGCTAGGGTTATTTTCTTGCGAAAATAGGTCTTCCTAGAGGTTGTTTATATAGTGTAGATGGGTTGACTAGGTCTAGGGCTAATCCTAATGAGATTAGGAGTTCAAAAATATTTAAAATTTGAAATTCAACTTCTCCAACTCACCCACGGATTTGACTTGGTCCAAATGAGCTGGAAATTGGCTCAAAAATTCTTTAATACGTTTATAACTCAAATAAATTTTATTTGGCCGAAATTAATTTAAAAATTAATTATTAAAAATATTATAAAACTTGTTAAAAATATAAAAGTGGTCAAATAAACTCCAAAAATTATAAAATAAATATCGGGGTGATCGTGATGATGAGAGTGAGCTAACTAAGAAGACGGATCTCAATTTTGACATCGGACGACGAAACTAAAAATAGAAACGTCTCCCGTCAAAAGTGAAAATCGCCACGTCTCATCGAATAAGTTTAAATTTTGGGAAAACGACTCGAGAAACGTCGTTCCAAAATAGTGCCACTATTTAATATTCTCAGAGATGTTCACAACGTTATATCACACGAAAGTGTTCACAAACAAACAAAGTCTAAAACAAACACGTGCACGGCCAAAAGCACGTGCACGAACAACGCACAACGAAAAGTGGTCGTTACAATAGCCAAGACCCATTAACACGACCACAGAAATTATATTCCTTCGAATATCTGGAGCGAAGCGGACATCATGAAGTAGGAGAGTGCGGCCTTTGTCCAAGACTAGCTTGCAAGTTCCAACGCCTTTCACTTCAACACGTGTGTTGTTTCCTACATAGATCCACTTCGTTCCTTGGGGTATCCGGTGATACTCCACGAAGGACCGTCTGTCCCTTGCTATGTGGTCGGTGGCACCTGAATCAATTATCCAAAATGGATTAGATTCCACAAGAAATATTGAATTAGAAACACATATGTAACTAGTATATTTACAAGTTACCTCGTCGCCTCCACTCGTACACGAACGAGCATAGTGACCGAGCTTGTTGCACTTGAAGCACTTGATCTTCTTCAAGTCTTTCTTCTTGTGCCACTTCTTGTGCCCACCCCTGTGTTTGGGTTTCTTGGTAGACTCAGGTTGCTTTTTACGTTCATTAGTGAACTTCGAACGATCTTTCCGTTTCTTTCCCCCATGTGAGGAATTAGCAACCATGTGCACTTCTGCACTTGCTTGGCAGCCGCAAGCCGCTCTTCCTCTAATTCGAGGTGTTTTGAAACGTCGCTGAAGTTCTTGATGCTCTCATTGTGAGTGCGATGCATCTTCATTTGGTCCCATCCATTTGGTAGGGAACGTATGACTGCTTGGATTTGTTGCTCATCAGTGAGCACATGACCTGCGTCCTTTAACTCCGAGATAAGATTCGTCATATGTCGCAGATGTTTCCCCATGGAATGATCTGGATGTTTCCTATATGAATTGAACCTTATAGTTAAGGCGCGAAGTTTGGACACCGATGTGCCACCGAACTTCTCCTCTAGTTTGGACCATATGTCCATGGCTAGGTCATGTTCTCAGAAGATGCACATTATGTCATCGGCCATACTGGACAATAACGTAATGCGGGCTATCTTGTTCTTCCGAGACCAAGCATCAAAAGCTTCCTTGTCTCGTCTGTGTTGGGCCGTAGTGCCCAACTCGGGTTCAATCATGACGTTCTTTAGAGTCTCGAGCACTTCTTGCTCCTCCAGAACGTATTGTATCTTAATGGACCAAAGTTTGTAATTATCGCCGTTGAGTTTTTCACCTCTGTTTAACTCAGCGACGATATTCTTTGAAGCGGAAGACATTTTACTTTTAAAATGCTGCAAAAGACACAAAAACCGAAGGTTTGATCAAAAACATTGCATTGAAAATTCTTAAAATAAATACAATTCCCACTTGAAATGAGAATAGAATATCCCATTTGGATAGTTCTAATTTCAACTCCCACTTGGAATGATATTTACAATTTGATAAGTTACTTTCGAAAAACATTGAAAATGTTCCTCTAGAATCGGAAAGGTCACTACGTTTCCAATCACCATCTAGAGTAACTTTCAATATTTCCCCATCACTTTATCAAATGTTAGTACTCTTATAGTACTTCGCAGCGGAAAAGCATTTTTTAAAAAGTATTTTTCAAAACGTATGAACAAAAACCGAAGGTTTGATCAAAAACATTGCATTGAAAATTCTTAAAATAAATACAATTCCCACTTGAAATGAGAATAGAATATCCCATTTGGATAGTTCTAATTTCAACTCCCACTTGGAATGATATTTACAATTTGATAAGTTACTTTCGAAAAATATTGAAAATGTTCCTCTAGAATCGGAAAGGTCACTACGTTTCCAATCACCATCTAGAGTAACTTTCAATATTTCCCCATCACTTTATCAAATGTTAGTACTCGTATAATACTTCGCAGCGGAAAAGCATTTTTTAAAAAGCATTTTTCAAAACGTATGAAAACGTATTTTTCAAAATTGTATATTTCGACTTAGTACCCTTATGATACTAGCGAAATATTCGGCAATCCCTGGCCATTTGGTAGAGCCGTAGCCGTGCCAAGGCCGGATCCCCCTTGTGGGGATTTCTCTGCAAGCCACCGTCGCCGGTTCCCAAATGGATCCAAGCGTTCCCTCCTTCAGGGGAATTTACCGCAGAGAATTGCCGTCGGACCCGTAGGGGTTGTCCATGCAAGCCACTGCCATGCATGCCCCCCTTTCGGTCACGTAAACCCCATCCCCAAAAATTTGGACAACCAAGGCTTGGCAATGGCCCCATTTCCTCGGTCAAGGGCCTCTGCCCTGACCGGGGCCGGCCAACGCCGGCCAAGGGCATACGACTGGCCGGCCAGGGACCATGGCCTCTCGGCCAGGGCCTCTGCCCTGGCCGAGGGCCTGCCAGGGCCTCTGCCCTGGCCGGCCAGGGGCCCTGGCCCCTCGGCCAGGGCATCTGCCCTGGCCGATGGCCGGCCAGGGCCAGCCAGGCCCTGGCATAGGCCAGGGCGTCGGACCTGGCCCCTGCCAGGGCCGGCCAGGCCGGCCCTGGCCACTGGCTGAGGCCGGACAGGGCCTCCTGGCCCTGGCCTGGCCTCGGCCAGGCCTGGCCCTGGCCGCGGCCAGGGCTCCCTGGCCGCGGCCGCGGCCGGTCGGCCATGGCCCGGCCATGGCCTATTGGCCTAGGCCAGCCATGGCCCTTTGGCCATGGCCGGTCTTCCCCCTTGCATGGGGTGGCCGCATGTATTCCTCCCCCTCGACGGGATAGTCGTGGTGGTTTTCGTCGTTATTGGCCGTAGCCAACCCCCTCCGCATGGGGAGAGGGGATGCATTGCCTCCATTGCCCATATGGCTATAGTTTCATGCACCAAAATTCATCTTCCCCGATGGGAATAACCACCATCTTCTTCTCTGGTGAAGCACCCGTTCGTCGAGAAAGTAGTTATCCTCCAATGGTCGTGTGCCAAAAAAAATAACTTACTTCAAAAAGTTCGTAAACTACGCGCTCCACATGAAGAGAGTGCCCATTCCCTATGAATGGAGACTCAACATCCATGAAGATAGCGAGTTTGATGATATGAACGGTCGGTTCTTCCCGTCACGGAGAGTTCCTGCCATATCCGTAATGTTAGGAGACCCTAACGTGAAAAGAACAACTGTTGCGTTCTCTCCGTCACGAAGTGTTCCTACCATATCCATAATGGTAGGATACCCATTCATGAAAAAGACAACGAATCGTTCATAGTTTCGACGGGGCGACGGTCTGACCGGAGCGAATCTGTATGGCTCTGATACCAATGTAGGATCCTGTCAAAACAAGGACGTTAGGATCAAATAATAAAGTCGAGACTTACGCTTGCGTATGCGGCACCGTAATCTCAGAACTTCGCCCTCGGATTCGCCACAACGGTCGATACTTCGTCACGGAGGATCGAAGCAGAGTTTCATCGCCTAAATCTCTAACTAGAAGAGGATTTTAATGGAAGGGAGAAGAAGAACATAAGGATGCCTTATGCAAACTTATGGCATGGAAAGTGTGGATTGAATGCCTTACCCTTGGGTCCTATTTATAGGCTTTAGGGGTGGTTATTGTAGGAAATAACCAATTATAAGCTTATTAGCCTATATTAGCACATTCATTTATCCTCTTCTTCATTCACTTATCAAGTGCCTTTATGCACTTATAAAGTGACTTTTTCCACTTATCGAGTGGCTTTTTCCACTTATCGAGTGGTCCTTTTCACACGAGAAAAGGTTCCCTTCGTGCACGCCTTCGTGTACACGACATCTGAGGTCCGTATACCCTCATACATCCCCTCATGGGTGTATTCATGTCGTCCATATCCAACACCTTGGCCTTGGGCAAGGCCCTCTAAGTGCGCCTCGCGCCTAGGCGTGGATCAGGGGTGCGCCTTGATGCGCCTTAACTGCACTGACTATTACTCACCCTTCAATATATATTTCTTTTTATGAGATAAAGAATTCGAATCTTTTTGAGGATACAAAAGGAGAAATAGAGAAATGCATATGAAATAGCGTTATTGTTATTCATAGCATATGACATTGGTTTGCTTTGAAAACACACTTGAGATATGATATGAATGTGCATATTTCTGCTTATATCTAATTAGCATTGATACCGATGGGAGTAATTTCTCCATAGCAATCATGCATCTCTGCAAGGGAATTAAGTTATATATTTGAATTCTCATATTATATTTATATTTTATATCATTTATTGTCATCATAAAAAAGGTGGAGTGTTTGGATATTGAGACACCCCCAATAGAGTTTTGATGATGTTCACAAATAATATAGTACTAATAGTCTCAATCAAATATATAGGATATGAACTATATGATTATCAAAGCTTTAACCAAATATAAAACCATGGAGAACATGGATGTGGAGTAGTGATGAGTGTTTATTGTATATAATTTTCCACTCCTTTTCATGTACGTTTTACACCTTTTGATTCTTTATTTGTTCCCGTTTTCCACGTTTTTTGTCTCTTCACTTGCCTTGTGTTCCCTCACATGCTTCGCAGGAGATAAATATCAATTTGGGATCATATAGCAAGATCTAAGCGCAAAGAGGTGAAAGGAGCAAAGCCGAGGAGTCGATTGCACAAGGGGGAGTATTTTGTGAAGAATAAAAATCCACGCGGTCGCGTCATCATGTCCTTGCGGCCACGACAATCTGTCAAAGAGGTAACTTTAACGTGACCGCGTCAGAAGATTTATTGGAGTAAAGAAGAAGAATGAAGACCAGAGAGTTTCGCGGCCTGCGTTAACGTAGGTGACGCGCCCGCGAACTTACAGCATCCAGAGCAAAGCCACGCGGCTGCGTCAACATTCAACGCGGACGTGTCTCCTTTGACGCGACTGCGTGGCCTAGCCCCCCATTCCCCACTGCTTTTGGGAATGACGCGACCGCATTGTTTCTTGACGTGGTCGCGATAAACCCCTCTCCTACGACTTTTAAGGCGAATCTGGGGGTATTTGTAACGGTCAGTGTTTTGTTGTACACCTTAGTTGTTTACCCTCCTAGTCTTACACTTTTGGCGCCATTATTTTAAATGTGTATCAGTATTTCTTTTTAGCTTAGCATATTTATTTTTCGTATTCGTGTTAACTACGTTTTCCTATACGCGATAGCTACTAATAATTTATTTCTTACTATAATTTTTCATTTCAAATTTAAATTTAAATTCCAATTTGTTTCCTAATTTGGAGATGAGACTTTTGCTCATTTTTTCATTAACACCAACTTTCCCTTCTAATTGTTATTAACTCCTTTTGTTTCTTTCCATATCAACCTGTTTAGAATCCTTTCTTATAAACCCTAATTCCTTTGGAGCAGCCGCCACTTCATTTCTTTCATTCCCTTCTTTAAGTTTGTTTTTGCCACACAATTTTCTCCCCAAGGTTACCCACGCACTAGCCATGAGCCTACAAATTCAAACCTAGAATCAAGCTGCTGCCTTAGGCCTCACATGCACTGATGTCCCCTACAAATTTTTTTAAAAAAAACAAAACAAAACCTTAAAACACTACCCTGATCCACGAGAGCAACCATGGGCTTCACTATACTATTTTTAAAACATTAAACCCTAGACCAACATCACTTTCTATTTAACCTATCCTTACAGCTCCCTATATTACTTACTCTCTCTCCCTCCCCCTTTGCAACTACTCCCAAGGGTTTTCTCCAAACGCAGAACCCAGCCGCCCCTTACACCTGTTTTCCACACGCACGAGCCTCCATCTTCTCCGGCCATCAACAGCCGCCGTCGTACCACCCTACAACAGGCCGTCAACCTCTACCTTCGACCTGCCATTCTCCTCCCTCTCTTTTCAGCACCACCGGCCAAGATCTCCACACCCGCCGGCCTTAAACCCCCACGGGTGACCTTTTCCTCTACCTGCAATCCACGCCCTCCGGCCATCCTCCACCCGGACCACTCTCTTCGCATCTTCCCTCCATCCTCCATGCACCAGACCACCCTCTCCCTCTCCTTTCCTCACGTCCAAGCCCAGGCTGACACTTCCTCCGGCCATCAAGCCGTGCCCCACCTCCAAGAACCAAACCCGACAGCCCCATTGCTTGCTGTCGATCTCCCCACATATTTCCTCTTCGTTTTGCCGCACAACCCTCCATCCACTTAACCCGACAGCCCTCACAGGCCGCGCTCACTCTCACTGCCCTGCAGCACTCCTCGCTGCCGTACGCCACTGCTTTGCTGCCGTGCACCACCTCAGGCCATAGACCCTCGCTGTTTGCCGTTGCCATTGTCCTCTTGTTGTTGCCTTCCATCGCTGCCGCAAGCCGTCATTGCCGCTGCCCCTCTCCGTCGTCGCAAGACGCTTTGCTGTGCTACCCGCATCCGAGACGACCCCGACGAGCCTCTTTACTACGCTACCCGCAGTCGAGGAACCGAAGCCGAGGTGCAAACCGTGGCTGCTTCCAGATCCAATGTCAGACTTGAGCGTGTTTGTCGTAATAGGTTGGTGACCCTACCCGTAGCAACCCACACCTTACGCCACTGAAACTTAACTAAAAATCAACAACTAATCATTAAATTTACTTTTACCGTTTTACGCACCTTAAACTGTTGTGACAACTTAGGCCGACGATTGGACTATATTGACTGTGCACATAGGATAGAATCGTAGTATAGGAGCGTAGAATAGGTCTGATCGTGTGAACACGTGTTTTGGGACAGCTAGGATAGCCACGCTTAACCTAGAGACATAACATAATAGGACTTCAAAAAACACGATCTGACACCATCCGTTTAATCTCTTACAGCAAACCATAACCGACACGCTACCTTTTACGAGATGCTCCCTACGGACGCACTTCTCGCCACTTCAGGCAAGTGTGTTAACTTGTATAGTTACAGCTACATTTAGGCCATTACCTTCTTTAAATTGTAAAAGTATGAATAAGAGAACTAGATGTGAAATGACAGCGTCTGGGACATCTGCACGATAGCCTAGACTTGACGACGAAGTCTCGACAAAATTTACTATAACTGCCATGTTAATAAACATCTTAAAACGGTCATGCATCATTCTCGTTCCGCCATGTGATTTTCTGCTAAAATTGTATTGAAGTCAAAGGAGAATAAGGAACCCTTAGCAGAGGGAGTGATCCTTTGTCCAGATAAGCTAGCAACGAATAAGGCACTCTCCAAGACAGAGAGAGTGATCCTTTTCCAGACTTGTCTTGTGCACTTGGGTTGGGGAAGGGCTGAGCGGTGGCACGGTTTAGAGGGTTTGGCCGCCCTTTAACCGTAAGGCGTGAACCGTTCGTGACACATACGTCTTGTCTTGTAGCCGATAGCACACGTTACGGCCATTACCACGTCATGTTTACGTTCTTGCACCGTCTTTACTTTCCTGCCATGCTATAAAATGTCATGTTGTTGCATCTTATAACTTGTCATATAAATAACATTTAAATATCTGTCTTTAAATTACATACACCTTGCAGTAGAGTCTTCTTACCTTTACTTGTAGACTCTGCCTGACGTACAACTCATTTTCTCTTGGGTGTTTGTATGTCAGGTACCGAGACAGAGTACGTAGACGAGGAGTCAGTACCTGCAGACTTGGACCATGAGGACACTGCTCAGGAGAACGATCCAGACGAGGACCAGTCCTAGAGTTCTTTGCCTGTTGCTGACTTGGAGTTCCAGTTTCCTAGTTTGGGTGCATAGCACCAATTTACTTTCTTGCCTAGATTGGGTGCGTAGCACCAGTAGTTTCCTTTTCGGTTGTAGCCATGCCCGAGGCTTTCTTTTTAGACTTTCTATTGTACTTCTGGATTATATCTTTATGAATGAATGTTATTTCTTTTGATTACTCTTATCATTCTGAATTATAATGCAAGAACTTGTATATCGAATTGGGGTACCTACAGACGCTTATTGGGTCCGAGCTTCACAGCTCCGGCCCATGCGGACCTTCGTCTCGTTCTCGCTTTCGTATTATGGGAAGCGGGGCGTGACAGGTTTTTGTGGTGGTCCATGCAGGTCTGCAAAATGTTCGAAATGATAAAAGTACTCGTATTCATTTAATATCCAGTTTAACATGTGCTAAGTCTAAATTGAGTTTTCCTTGTCAACAGGATGGCAGGAAAACACAATACCCAAGCCGAGACTCAGCTGACGGGGCCATGGAAGGTCAAAGTGGTGAATTCCGTCAATTTTTGGGCATCATAAGAGAGATACTGGAAGTTCAGCATCAGTTGGTTGAACAGACACATCAGGCTGCCCGTGCTGCCCAATCTGTTCAGGCTGCATCGCCGCCGTCGCCGCCTGTCCCTCGAGCTACACCTGGAGTGAAGCAGTTCAATGAGCTGTAGCCGAGAACCTGTAGTCGAGAACCTTTTCTGGAAGGAATGGACCACGAGACACTGACGTGTGGATTCAAAGCACAGAGGATAAACTGATAGCTACCAAGATACCTGAGGAGACCAAGGTGGAGGTAGCGAAGCTACAGCTGACTGATAATGCAAGGAACTGGTGGCGCTTAGAGGAGAAGCGTCTGGTGAAGCCAATTGAGTGGAGCACTTTCAAATCCATGCTCAAGGTGAAATACTTCCCTAAGGCTGCGAAGAGAGAGCTCTTGCAGCGGTTCATGGATCTGACACAGGGGAGTATGTCAGTGGATGAGTATGAGGCGGAATTTGAGATGCTCAGCCGTTTCACCCCGCATATGGACAAGAAAGAAGAGAATCGAGCTAATCAGTTTCGCCAGGGGCTGAACCCCAAGATTCAGGCTTCTATGACTTCGACGGACTTGACTACTATGGAGGCTGTAGTGAACGCAGCCAGGAACTATGAGACTGTGGCGAGACTTCCTGATCATCCTGCTGATGGAGGAAAGCGACCGATGGAGCAGTACATGCAAGCAGCTAGGCCTGTTATGAGGCCCGTTCAGTTAGTGCCTTCAAGAGGTCAGGAGCACCGGCACAGAGCCAGGCCAAAGGCCCATGCCTTTTCTGTGGTAACCCAGGGCATACGCAGAACAATTGCACGAAGAAGCTGGGTTTGTGTCTGGTGAGTGGTGATGCCACACACGTTGCAATAGATTGTCCGAGGTCACACCATGCTATGGGCGGAGCACCAGCGCAGTGTAGCATGGAGCGCCCGCTCCTATTCAGAGAGGAGCTGCTATCGTAGACCCCCCCTTTTGGCACCGCAGGAGCAGATTTACCGGCAAGCAGTGCCACCTCGAAGGCCAGCATATACCATGACAGCCATGGAGGCTGAGGACGTGGATGGCATCATTGCAGGTAATCCCTTGGAACTAGTCTTTCATATTATAGTATAGTTCATATTGCTTGTATGTGACCGTATAACCTTACTAGTTAGAATAGTGACCTTTGTTTGACCTTAGTTATTTTATCTCTTTATCTTAGGCACCATCTTAATGTCATCTTATCCGGCATTAACTTTGTTCGACTCCTGTGCATCTATGTGCATCATAACCCGGAGATTCGTAACAGAGCACTCCATTCCCACCCACACACTTCCAAAGTGTTAGGATATCACTACAGGGAATGGAGTGGTGACGGTTAATTTGGGATGCCGATCGATCCCGGTGGCGATCAGTGGATACGAGCTTTATGCCGACTTCATTGTCCATGACCTACCGCATTTCGACGATGTCCTTGGCATCGATTAGCTGAGAGATTTCCATGCATCGATCGACTGTCGCAGTAAGAAGGTGGTTTTCAGGATACCAGGTCACCTGATGTTCGAGTTTCACAGCAGGGAGCGATCGCTTGGGCCAATCAGATTCCGGGCCACGCCGAAGGAGTCGATCGTTGTGGCCATGCAGTTGGAGATCAGGAGACCAGCCGTCGTCAGAGACTTCGACGACGTCTTTCTAAAAGATATTTCAGGGTTAACACCCGACAGAGCTGTAGAGTTCAGCATATACCTTATGCCGGGAGCGTAACCTATTTCGAAGGCGTCGTATCGTATGGCTCCTGCAGAGCTTGAGGAGCTACAGAAGCAGTTGGATGAACTAATGCAGAAGGGATTCATGCACCCTAGTGTGTCACCTTGGGGTGCACACATCCTATTGGTGAAGAAGAAGGATGGATCCTGCGGGATGTGTGGATTACAGAGGGCTGAATACAGTGACTGTGAAGAACAAGTATCCGCTGCCCCGCATTGATGATATATTTGACCTGCTTGGACGTTTGAGAGTCTTCTCGAAACTGGATTTGAGGAGCGGATACCATCAGTTGATGGTGAAGAAGGATGACATTCCGAAGACGGCATTCAGGACAAAGTACGGACACTATTAGTTCGTAGTAATGCCTTTCGGTGTGACCAACGCTCCCGCGGTGTTCATGAACTTGATGAATTTGATCTTCTACGACTATCTGGATAAGTTCGTTGTCATCTTTATCGACGACATCCTTATTTACTCAAAGTCTGAGGAGGAGCACAGCCGATATCTGAGTATAGTGTTGGAGACACTGAGGCATCATCAACTTTATGCCATGTATAGTAAATACGAGTTCTGGTTGGACAGAGTCACATTCCTGGGACACGTGGTGTTTAGAGATGGCATATCAGTAGATCCGAAGAAGGTCAGAGCAGTCAGCGAGTGGCCGACTCCGTAGTCAACATCAGATATCAGGAGCTTCCTTTAGTTAGCTGGCTACTAGCGTCGGTTCATTAAGGATTATTCGAGGATTGCAGAGCCAATGACGAAGTTGACAAGGAATGACATGGAGTTCTGTTGGTCAGAGGATTGTGAGAAGGCTTTCAGTATTTTTGAAGCCGAGACTGACCACTGCACTGGTTTTGGCCATACCGGATCGGAGCGGAGGCTTCGAGATTTTCCGTGATGCATCAGGCAAGGGTCTCGGATGCGTTCTACATCAGCATGGTCACGTGGTTGCATACTCTTCTCGACAGTTGAGGAATTATGAGAAGAACTACCCGACATGATCTGGAGTTAGCTGCTGTGATATTTGCATTGAATATCTGGAGCGTGTGAAAATATTCACTGATCACAAAAGCTTGAAGTATATTTTTACTCAGAAGGAGCTCAACATGCGTCAGAGGCGATGGTTGGAGCTGATGGCGGATTATGAGATAGATCTGCAGTATCACCGGGGGTAGGTGAATGTAGTGTCAGATGCTTTGAGTAAACTCTCCGCAGTGATGATGCATACTGTCAAGGTTGTAAAAAACGCTAGGCGCTAGGTGTTCGGATTGCTAACGCCTAGCGCCCAGAGCATTAATCGGGGATTAATCGAGGATTAATCGGCCTAGGCGGATTTGCATTTTTTAATTATTTTATTTATTTTTATATAATATGTTTATGTTTATATATAAATATATATATATATATTATTTAAAATACATCAAATATTTAATACATACTAAATCAAATACAGTTTACCTACTTTAGAGTATTTGTGTGCAATAAAATAAAATTTAAAAGATATTCTTGTGCAATTAAGCCATTTACCAAAAACGCCCAGACACCGCCCAGGAACCGCCTAGGAACCGCCCAGGAACTACCTAGGAACCACCCAGAGCGCCCAGACGCCGCCAGAATGCTTAGGCGACCGATTAATCCCAAAAACGCCCAGATTGATTGCCCAGGCCATACTCGGAGCGTTTACTGGCCGCCTAGCGCCTAGGCGCCGCCTAGACGGCCGCCCAGGCCGATTTTTAGAACACTGCATACTGCCCACTGGAGAGTACATCAGGAGCTGAGAGGGATGAACATTGAGGTTGTCCTACCAGGAGTGATCGTTTTGTTGATGAACATGCAGATTCAGTCAACGATTGTGGATCGTATCAAGGCAGCTCAGGCGGGAGATTCGAAGCTACAGAGGATCAGAAGACAGGTAGAAGATGGACTTCGGACGGAGTTCATCATTCATGAGAATGGATCCCTGAGATACGGAAGTAGACTCTGCGTACCTGCAGGAGACATTAGAGATGAGCTATTGAATTAGGCACATAGCTCACCTTATTCCATACATCCTGGAGGCACGAAGATGTACAAGGACCTCCGTTTGAACTATCGGTGGATTGGCATGAAGAGGAGTGTGGCACGGACATTGCCAAGTGCCTTGTATGCTAGCAAGTGAAGGCGGAGCACCGTCGGACCGCAGGACTGCTACAACCGCTTCCTATCCCGGAGTAGAAGTGGAAGCACATCACGATATATCTTGTGACAGGCTTACCTCGGAGTCCTAAACAGAATGATGTAGTCTGGGTGGTTGTTGACCGATTGACCAAGTCTGCGCATTTCATTCCATTCCGAGTGGGATAGTCCATGGAAATCTTGGCGAGGAAGTATCTAGAGGTAAAGATATTTTAATTCTCTATTTATAGTTCCTCCCTGAGGTTAGTTTGTGACTAGACCATGTATGTGCAGGAGATTGTGTGTTTGCATGGAGTTCCGGTGAGCATCGTATCCGACAGGGACTCAAGATTCACGTCCCAGTTCTGGAAGAGCCTACAAGAGAACCTTGGTACGAGTCTGAGTTTCAGCACGGCGTACCAACCGCAAACCGATGGCCAGTCGGAAAGGACGATTCAGATCCTGGAGGATATGCTGAGAGCTTGTATAGTCGATCTGAAGGGTTCGTGGAAGGATCATCTTCATTTAGTGGAATTCTCCTACAACAACAGCTACGAGGCGAGTATTAGCATAGAGCCATTTACTGCTCTATATGGGAGGAAATGTCGATCACCACTGAGCTGGGATGACATCGGTTGCAGAGAGCTGTTGGGTCCGAAAATGATTGTAGAAGCTGTGGATGACGTGAGAGACATCAGGGATAAGCTCCGGATTGCTCAAGATTGCTTCAAGCATTGGGCGGATGCCAAGAGACGACCTTCGAAGTTTCAGCCTGGAGATCATGTCTTTCTGAAGATTTCTCTGAACCGCGGAGTCATTCGTTTCAGGAAGAAGGGAAAGCTGAGTCCAAGGTATATTGGACTATTTGACGTGCTAGAGCGTGTGGGAGCAGTGGCATATCGTCTTGCTCTACCACCATCTTTGAGGGAGTACACGGCATGTTTCACGTATCTCAGCTACGTCGATACGTTAATGACCCATCGCACACTGTAGACTTTTAAGAGATCACATTCCAACCGGACCTGACTTATGACCAGCAGCCAGTACAGATTCTGGACCGTCGATTGAAACAGTTGAGGAACAAGGTAGTCGACCTGGCGAGAGTGATGTGACGTCATGGATCGCCAGGAGAGTGCACCTAGGAGAGAGAAGATGAGATGAGAGAGCGCTACCCTCATTTGTTTCCTGATCAGTAGGTGTTAGAAATTCCGAGGGCTGAATTTTCTTAAGGTGGGTAGGATGTAACGGCCAGTGTTTTGTTGTACACCTTAGTCGTTTACCCTCCTTATCTTACACTTATGGCTCCATTATTTTAAATGCGTATCAGTATTTCTTTTTAGCTTAGCGTATTTATTTTTCGTATTCGTGTTAACTACATTTTCATATACGTGATAGCTACTAATAATTTATTTCTTACTATAATTTTTCATTTCAAATTTAAATTTAAACTCAAATTTGTTTCCTAATTTGGAGATGAGACTTTTGCTCATTTTTTCATTAACACCAATTTCCCCCTCTAATTATTATTAACTCCTTTTGTTTCTTTCCCTATCAACCTAGTTTAGAATTCTTCCTTATAAACTCAAAACCCTAATTCCTATGGAGCAGCCGCCACTTCATTTCTTTCGTTCCCTTCTTTAAGTTTGTTTTGCCACACAATTTTCTTCCCAGGGTTACCCACGCACTAGCCATGAGCCTACAAATTCAAACCTAGAATCAAGCTTCTGCATTAGGCCTCACATGCACTAATCTCCCCGACAAATATTTTTAAACAAAACAAAACAAAACCTTAAAACCCTATTCTAATCCACGTAAGCAACTAGGGGCTTCACTATACTATTTTTTAAAACATTACACCATAGACCTACATCACTTTCTATTTAACCTAACCCTGCAGCTCCCTATTTTACCTTCTCTCTCTCCCTCCCCCTTTGCAACAACTCCCAAGGGTTTTCTCCAAACACAGAACCCAACGCCCCTTATACCCGTTTTCCACACGCGCGAGCCTCCATCTTCTCTGGCCATTAACGGTCGTCGTCGTATCACCCTACAACAGGCCGACAACCCTCCCTTTGGCATGCCATTCTCCCCCTCCTCTGTAAGTATCGCCTTACCCTTGCAATACTAACAACACACACTAGAGGGTGGGTGAATAGTGTAATTGCAATAAAATTGTCCAATTAAAATTTAACTTGAAAATGCGGAATTATAAATGCAAGAGAAATTAAAAGGCACAATCAATCCAAACGCAAACACACAGTTTTACCCTGGTTACCCAAACTTGGGTACATCCAGCCACACCAATATTCACTATATTCCTACACAGAGAAGTGAATACAAATATCACAAGGAGATACCCCACAAAGAGGATTTATGCCCTACATAAGGACCCAACCAATCCTACACGAGGATCAAGACTCCCACACAGAGAATCACTAACTCCTACTCAGAGAATTAGGGTTAGCCCTACACTAGGACACAAGAACTCCCACAAAGAGAGTAAATTCCCACAAAGAGAATTCCATAGTCCCACAAAGAGACAACCTCCCACAAAAAGAGAAACTCCCACAAAGAGAGTATCCTAATCTCACAAAGAGAAATAGGAAAACAAATTACACCAAGTAAAGTAAATACTCTTACATATGCCTTGAGATGCTTACTCATGAATGGAAGCAAGGCATGGAAGAGGATCTCCAAGTGTTAAGATATGCTTGAGAGCACTTGGATGATTATCCTTGAGCTGGACTTCAATGCATGAAGAAAGATGAATGCTCAATTGAGGGAAATGAGGGAGTTTGAGAGTTGCTTATTGATCTCTTGATATTTTCTATAGAGTCAAGAGTTATCAAGTGTTATCAAGAGTTCTCAAGTGATGGCAGCACACTCATATATAAAGGAACCCCATATCAAGCCCAAAAACCCAAAGAAACAGCCAAATGAACAAATCTGCAACGGCTAGAAACTGGGTGAAAACGACAGGAACAGTCGACTGTTGATCAAAAGACAGTCGACTGATCAACGGCTAGAAAATATCCAATGGACATATTCTGAGCCAGGACAGTCGACTGATGAAGTCAATACAGTCGACTGACAAACAGGACAGGCGCCTGTAAATCCTTCAGCAGGCGACTGCTGCCGGGGATGGATCGAAACAGATAGCTGCACTCTTTCTCCAATACTTCGCACAGGCGACTGATGTTAATACTACAGTCGATTGTCAATAAATCAGGCGACTGTATATTCTTCATCAGTCGTCTGCTGTAAGAGATGGAGAAATAACAGAGAGATGCAGAGAATGCACTTACGCTAAACAGACGACTGATGACCAATCTCCAGGCGACTGTAAAAATACAGGCGACTGTAAACTGATCGACAGACGACTGTGCGTAAAGCTCAAGTTTGAGTCAATTGAAATGTAGACTTGAGATGTGCATGCCAGGCGACTGTAGAAGGATCTACAGGCAACTGAAAATCACCCAGTCGACTGTGTTTCCTTCAGCAGGCGACTGACGGAAAGCCAGAGACTCCAAATGAGTCTTTGGACAGAGTGAACCTATTGGGTTAGATTCTATGATAATCCTAAGGCTCACTAAGATGGTTAAATGCATATGCATGAATGAGTAAACCATCTAACAAGGCATTACATTAACCCTAGACTCAAGAGAGAGAGAAAGCAATAAAGTAAAATACATGGATTACAATGCTTCTCAAAGAGTCTAAGTCTTCAATCTTGATGCCTTGAGTTCTCTCCACCATCTCCAAGCTTTGGCACTCCTTGAGTCCAAACTATGGCCCTTCTTCACTTGATGTCCATCCTTGCACCAAGTGATTAGTCTCCAAGAAAGATATTCTAGGAATTAAGCTGTAAGACTAAAACATAAGAATCATTAGCAACAACATAATGTTGTGATCATCATCAAAATAAGATTGGTATAAAACACCAATACTCAACAGTCTCACCCTTTTTGATGATGACACACATTATGTAAATCATAACGAATTAAAGCACAATGCTAATGATCTCCCCCTACTTATATGCACCAATTACGTAATGAGCTACACAATGGTAAATACTCATAATACCAATATAAACATGGTGGCATATAATAGGCATGGATTACATAAACCAATTGCAAAGAAAAAAAGCATGCAAACATGAATGGTTTATCTGATCCCATATATCTCTCCCTATAGAGATATCTCTCCCCATATGCATATGTATATATCTCTCCCCTTATAGATATGATTACATAATGCATATTTCTCTCCCCCTTGACATCGTCAAAAAGGTGGACATCAAAAATATCCCCCTTTGTCATCTTGACCAAGATGTGACAATATGCAAGAAAAGAAAGATATGTATGATACCAAATTTAAAAATTTAGTGGGTATCAATTCACTATCCCATGCTCCCCTTAGATCATAGAAATGGTCAACTTTTGACTTCTAGGATCTAATACCAATTATAATTAATGGAGCCATGGGCCTAAAGTGTATCAAAGCAAAAGATATGGAAAAATCAAGCTTCAAAGATACACAAGGATATTGCCAAAAACAATGAAACAAGAAACATGTTGGCAATAAACAAGAGGTTTGGTTTGAGACCCAAAATAACCAAATGTAAATAATGATCTCAAATAACCTCCGAAATGAGAGTTAAAATATGTCTTAAAATAATTTAAACATATAGTATATTTACTCTCACATTGACATACACATAGATCAAAAATGCATGCACGTCAATAAACCCCAAGGTTCCCATTTTCATGAAAAATACATATAATAGAAAGTATTTTCAAAAACATGAAACACACACACAACCAATGGGTAAGCAAAAATATAGAATTAAGCACAATACCCAAGCAATATGCAAATGTGTGTGGAACCTAAACATTAGGCAACCAAACCCAAGAGGAGTTTGATTTCCTAATGTAATCACATGAGGTGATCACATCCCTAACTAGAGAGTTGATGTAATTATCCCTCTCTTGCACACTAACCTTAGTTGGAATCCATAATCTCAAGGAATTCCTAGGCAAGGATTTTGCCTTTGCAAGAGGGGGGGAATGTGGCATGCTTAAGTGTAGAAACGAATTTCTTGGCATGCAAAGAATGAGGATTTTGCTTCTTAGCAAAAAATGAAGATTTTTCATTCTTCCTCATTACCTCGTGATCTACATGCTTCTTGTTGGTGTTCTTGTTGTACAAGAAAGCATGGTTATTCTTCTAGGTACTTTAGCAATATTTCTTTTATTTGCACCATAAGAGGAATTTGAGGTGGGTTTGGGAACCACATTTTGAATATAACCCAAACCTCATCTATGATTTACCGGATGTTGTTTTTCCAACAAATCGTGGAGTGAATCCCTAGAATACACAAAGCTTATGAGCTTACGAGATTCCTCTTCACATTTCAACGTAAGTTGTTGAATGTGAGCATCTAAGCTAATGTTTTGAGCAACAAGTTTTTCATTTGTAAGGCTCAATTCCTTAACTTGAGAGAGAAGTGTGTGTCTCTCACAAGTGTCATACACATGCCTTTCATCATGAATTACACTTGCAATATCTAGTTCATGCAATCTACTCTTAGCAATCTTATATTTTGCTTTGAATCTATTGTAAGAGTTGATGCACTTACTAGCCTTTTCGGAGACCAAGTCAAAATTGATCTTGAGCTCCTCGTATGAGATCTTTTCCTCCTCGATCTCAATAACATCATCATCATCCTTGCAAGAGCTTGATGACGACTTCTCCTCCATAGCCATGAGACACGAATCCTCATAGGAATTGTATGCGTCAAGCCAAGCATCCAACTCTTCTTCATTTAATCCGGAGGGGATTGGTGTAGGACCATCAATAGCTACAAAGCATGTGTGAGCATCCTCCTTTGTATCCTCTTCTTCGTTACTCGAAGTGTCCTCACTCGAATCATCAAAGGTCCCAACAAGTCCCTTCTTGTGATTTTTGGACTTGGACCTTCCTTTCCAATGCTTCTTCCCTTTACCCTTGAAAGTTTCTTTGTTGGGTTTGGAAGTGCATTCGGTGGACAAGTGACCTTTTCCACTGCAAGTATAACAAGTAGGAACCTTGTTAGAATTGGAGGCAAACTTTGACAAAGACTTACCTTGCTTGCCCTTGAGGAATGCTTTGAATTGCTCGGCAAGCTCCTCAATTTCTTCTCCACTTGCATCTTCTTGCTCATCTTCTTCACTAGGAGCTTCTCGATGGAATTTCCTCCTCCACTTGATTGGCTCCTCCTTGGCATGGAATGCAACCCCCTTTTGCTTCTCTAGCTTCTCAGGCTTTGTTGGTTGAATCTCCTTCTTGTGTTGAAGCTTCACTTCATACGCCATGAGATTACCAATGCACTCCTCAACGGTATATTTGGACGTGTCATATGACTCCAAAATTCTGTTGTCCTTCGACTCCCAACGAGTTGTGAGAGAGTCAAGGATCTTCTCTACACGATCCTCTTAGGAAATCATCTTCCCGAGTCCCTCCAAAGCATTCACGATCTCAGTGAACCTTGTGAATATCTCTGAAATGCTTTCGCCTTCCTGCATCTTAAACATTTCATATTTAGATCTAAACACAGTTTGTTTAGATTCTTTACCTTCGTTGTCCCTTCATGACAAATCTCCAAGGTATGCCAAATATCATTGGCCGTTTTGCACATGGAGATGCAGTTGAACTCATTTGTTGAGAGAGCGCAATGTAATGCGTTCATAGCTCTCGCATTGAACTTGATCAAGTCCTTCTCTGCCTTTGTCCTTGAAGCCGCGGGAGTAATGGGCTTCTCAAATGGCACCTCCGTGATGTCCCATAGGTCTTGACCCTCCATGTAGATCATCATCCTGATCTTCCAACTCGGGTAGTTGGTTTCGTTGAAGAGCGAGGGTCGAACGGTTGAGTGACCTTCTTCATGAGATGCGGATGAGGCGTTGAATGCCATGGTTGCAGTATGCTTTAACCTCGCTCTGATACCAATTGTAAGGATCGCCTTACCCTTGCAATACTAACAACACACACTAGAGGGGGGGTGAATAGTGTAATGGAAATAAAATTGTCCAATTAAAATTTAACTTGCAAATGCGGAATTATAAATGCAAGAGGAATTAAAAGGCACAATCAATCCAAACGCAAACATACAGTTTTACCCTGGTTCCCCAAACTTGGGTACATCCAGCCACACCAATATTCACTATATTCCCACACAAAGAAGTGAATACAAATCTCACAAGGAGATACCCCACAAAGAGAATTTATGCCCTACACAAGGACCCAACCAATCCTACACGAGGATCAAGACTCCCACACAGAGAATCACTAACTCCCACTCAGAGAATTAGGGTTAGCCCTACACTAAGACACTAGAACTCCCACAAAGAGAATAAATTCCCATAAAGAGAATTCCTAGTCCCATAAAGAGACAACCTCCCACAAAGAGAGAAACTCCCACAAAAAGAGTATCCTAATCTCACAAAGAGAAATAGGAAAACAAATTACACCAAGTAAAGTAAATACTCTTACATATGCCTTGAGATGCTTACTCATGAATGGATGCAAGGCATGGAAGAGGATCTTCAAGTGTTAAGATATGCTTGAGAGCACTTGGATGATTTCCCTTGAGCTGGACTTCAATGCATGTAGAAAGATGAATGCTCAATTGAGGGAAATGAGGGAGTTTGAGAGTTGCTTATTGATCTCTTGAGATTTTATATAGAGTCAAGAGTTATCAATTGTTGTCAAGAGTTCTCAAGTGATGGCAGCACACTCATATATATAGGAACCCCATATCAAGCCCAAAACCCCAAAGAAACAGCCAAATGAACAAATCTGCAACGGCTAGAAACTGGGTGAAAATGATAGGAACAGTCGACTGTTGATCAAAAGACAGTCGACTGATCAATGGCTAGAAAATATCCAATGTATATAATCTGAGCCGGGACAGTCGACTGATGAAGTCAATACAGTCGACTGACAAACAGGACAGGCGCCTGTAAATCCTTCAGTAGGCGACTGCTGCCGGGGATGGATCGAAACAGATAGCTGCACTCTTTCTCCAATACTTCGCACAGGCGACTGATGTTAATACTACAGTCGATTGTCAATAAATCAGGCGACTGTATATTCTTCATCAGTCGTCTGCTGTAAGAGATGGAGAAACAACAGAGAGATGCAGAGAATGCACTTACGCTATACAGACGACTGATGACCAATCTCCAGGCGACTGTAAAAATACAGGCGACTGTAAACTGATCGACAGACGACCGTGCGTAAAGCTCAAGTTTGAGTCAATTGAAATGTAGACTTGAGATGTGCATGCCAGGCGACTGTAGAAGGATCTACAGGCAACTGAAAATCACCCAGTCGACTGTGTTTCCTTCAGCAGGCGACTGACGGAAAGCCAGAGACTCCAAATGAGTCTTTGGACAGAGTGAACCTATTGGGTTAGATTCTATGATAATCCTAAGGCTCACTAAGATGGTTAAATGCATATGCATGAATGAGTAAACCATCTAACAAGGCATTACATTAACCCTAGACTCAAAAGAGAGAGAAAGCAATAAAGTAAAATACATGGATTACAATGCTTCTCAAAGAGTCTAAGTCTTCAATCTTGATGCCTTGAGTTCTCTCCACCATCTCCAAGCTTTGGCACTCCTTGAGTCCAAACTATGGCCCTTCTTCACTTGATGTCCATCCTTGCACCAAGTGATTAGTCTCCAAGAAAGATATTCTAAGAATTAAGCTGTGAGACTAAAACATGATAATCATTAGCAACAACATAATGTTGTGATCATCATCAAAATAAGATTGGTATAAAACACCAATACTCAACATCTTCAACACCGCTGGCCAAGATCTCCACACCCGCCTGCCTTCAACCCCCACGCGTGACCTCTTCCTCCACCTGCAATCCACGCCCTCCTGCCATCCTCCGCCCGAACCACCCTCTTCGCATCTCCCCTCCATCCTCCACACACAGGACCACCCTCTCCCTCTCCTTTCCTCACTGACACTTCCTCCGGCCATCAAGCTACGCGCCACCTCCAAGAACCAAACCAGACAACCCTATTGATTGCTGTCATCTCCCCACCTCTTTCCTCTTCGTTTTGCCGCACAGCCCTCCATCCACTTAACCTGACAGCCCTCACAGGCCACGCTCCCTCTTGCTGCCCTACTGCACTCCCACTGCCGCCCGACGATGCTTTGCTGTCGTGCACCACCTCAGGCCACAGACCCTCGCTATTTAACGTTGCCGCTGTCCTCTTGATGCTGCCCTCCTTCGCTGCAACAAGCCGTCGTTGTCGCTGCCCCTCTCCGTCGTCGCAATACGCTGCGCTGCGCTATCCGCAGCCGAGGCGACCCGACGAGTCTTCTTACTGTTCTACCCGCAGTCGAGGAACCGAAGCCGAGGTGCGAACCATTGCTGCTTCCAAATCCAACGTCAGACTTGTGCGTGTTCACCGTAAATAGGTTGGTGACCCTACTCGTAGCAACCCACATCTTACACCATTAAAACTTAACTAAAAATCGACAACTAATCATTAAATTTACTTTTACACACCTTTAAACTGTTGTGACAACTTAGGCTGACGATTGGACTATATTGACTGTTCACATAGGATAGAATCGTCGTAGATGACCGTAGAATAGTTCTGATCGTGTGAACACATGTTTTGGGACTGCTAGGATAGCCACGCTTAACCTAGAGACATACCATAATAGGAATTCTAAAAACGCGACCTGACACCATCCGTTTAATCTGTTACAGCAAACCATAACCGACACGCTACCTGTGACGAGACGCACTTCTCGCCACTTCAGGAAAGTGTGTTAACTTGCGTAGTTACGACCATGTTTAGGCCATTACCTTCTTTAAATTGTAAAGGTACAAATAAGAGAACCATACGTAAAATGACAGCGTCTGGGACACCTACACGACAGCCTAGACTTGACAACGAAGTCTCGACAAAATTTACTATAACTGCCATGTTAATAAACATCTGAAAATGGTCATGCATCATTCTCGTTCCGCCATGTGATTTTCTACTAAAATTGTATTGAAGCCACCGACGAATAAGGCACCCTTAGCAGAGGGGTGATCCTTTGTCCAGATAAGCTAGCAGTGAATAAGGTACTCTCCAAGACAGAGAGAGTGATCCTTTGTCCAGACGTGTCTTGTGCACTTGGGTTAGGGTAGGGTTGAGCGATCACACGGTTTAGAGGGTTTGGCCGCCCTTTAACTGTAAGACGTGAACCCTTCGTAACACGCATGTCTTGTCTTGTAGCCGGTAGCACACGCTACGACCATTGCCATGTCAAGTTTACTTTCTTGCACCGTCTTCACTTTCCCGCCATGCTATAAAATGCCATGCTGTTGCATCTTATAACTTGTCATGTAAATAACATTTAAATATATGTCTTTAAATTACATACACCTTGCAGTAGAGTCTTCTTACCTTTACTTGTAGACTCTGCCTGACGTACAACTCCTTTTCTCTTGGATGTTTGTATATCAGGTACCGAGACAGAGTATGTAGACGAGAAGTCAGTACCTACAGACTTGGACCAGGAGGACACTGCTCAGGAGTACGATCCGGACGAGGACCAGTCCTAGAGTTCTTTGCCTGTTGCTGACTTGGAGTTCCAGTTTCCTAGTTTGGGTGCGTATCACCAATTTACTTTCTTGTCTAGGTTGGGGGCGTAGAACCAGTAGTTTCCTTTTCGGTTGTAGCCATGCCCGAGGCTTTCTTTTTAGACTTTCTATTGTACTTCTGGATTATATCTTTATGAATGAATGTTATTTATTTTGATTACTCTTATCATTCTGAATTATAATGCAAGAACTTGTATATCGAATTGGTGTACCTACAGACGCTTATTGGGTCCGAGCTTCACAGCTCCGGCCCATGCAGACATTTGTCTCGTTTCCGCTCCCGTATTATGGAAAGCCGGGCATGACAGTATTTCTATCTTTTGGGCGCGCATATATAAGCGTCCTCGCATTTCCCTGCAAGAAGGATCTCATTTTTTTTAGAATTTCTCTAGTTTTCCTATGGTTTTTGGACTGTTTTGTAAGATTCCTAACTCTTTCATTCTGACGTTTTTATTATTCTAAACGTTAAATAGTGCAATACTCTTTGTTTATTTAATAGAGATTTTCCCTATTTGTTATTGGTGTGATTGTTTCATCATCTATTGCTGTTGTTGACTGAATCCATGGCTTTGGACGCTTACCCGTTTCTAGAATCTCCCTCTATTCTATGGATAGTGCGTAGTTTTTATCTAGGGCAATGGGATGAACCCAATTGGATTGGGGCCATGGTTGGACCTAATAATTGATTAGGTTGCTGGGGTAGTTGAGGTTAGGGGTACGTTGGGATAATTATTATCTCCGTAGATTCGATCCCTTCCCTTCGGGGCGATCGAGTCGGTCGTCGATCAAAGGTCAGTATTGACCCGGAGATTCGATCCCTACGACGATCCATACTATCAGTGTGACTGATACGCCAACGGGCACCGATTAGAGCTCTCCAGTGTAGGTCTAATCCCCCACTGTGGGCGGAAGGAAGATTTAGGATATTCGTTGAGCGTAATACGCCCGACGTACACCGATGCATCGAAGAACCAATGAGGTTGGTGTAGGTTGGGTTGGCATATCATTACATCGCGACAGCATGGCATAATGCTTGACATAAGGGAATAACCTATCATGCGTCATAACAGTAGGGGATAGGTGAATACCCTTATGTCACACGACTCCTCCCGAGTCCCAATGAACCCGGCAACCTGTCGATTACTAATTCAACCCTAACCCTAGTCAAATGGCAGGGATTCCACATGCCCTAGAGCTTTTACCCCCTTGTATACATCTTTCTACCATTCTCCAACAATTCACCGCTACTATTGCGTGGCTCTCTTCCGTAAGTTACTACACACGATCCATGCGCTGCGATTTTTATTAGCATCGTTCGGTCCCCATTCTGGGGGCCGCGATCAGCTTTTTGGCACTGTTGTCGGGGAGGCACGATTTGATATTGGTTTTTAGTGTTTGTAGGGAGACTACGCTTTTCTTTTCTTTTGTTTAATTTTGCTTATATTTTTCTCTTTCATTGCCCATTGGTGCTTTTGATATTTCCTCTTGGCATAGACTTTTTGCATACACAAGAGATCTCAAGCCATAACAGACTTGCGTCTACTAGACTCACAAATTGAAGCTACCGCAAGAAGGCTTAACGCCGAGAGGAGGATGAGAGAAACCCTCGAGACAATGGACGAGATACTCGACCCCGAGAATGGTCCGTCGCCGTCGCCGCCGCAACTGCCGCCGTCGCAAGCTAGGTCACTCCTCGATTACTCAATGCCTCACAATAGGTCAACCTCTAGCGTTCAAAGGCCGGTGGTGGAGCCGAATAATTTCGAACTCAAACAATCTTTGGTTGATTTTGTGCAAAGGGACAATTCTCAGGGGCCCCTATGGAGAACCCCAATGACCATCTGTACACTTTCCTGGAAAAGATGGACACGTTGAAGATCAATGGCGCCACCAATGACACCATCAGGCTAAGACTTTTCCATTTCTCACTTAGGGATAAGGCTAAAGATTGGCTCAGGAGTCACAGTCCCAATACATTCACTACATGGGACAGTCTATCTCTTGCTTTTCTAACAAAGTACTTTCCTCCAGGTAAGACTGCCAAGCTGCATAATGATATCACCAACTTCAAGCAGTCAGAGCGAGAGTCCTTGAATGAAGCGTGGGAGAGATTTAAGGATCTCGAAAGCCACCACGGCATGCCGAATTGGTTACTTATTCAGGCCTTCTACAACGGGCTAACGTCGCCGGTGAGGATGTCTATAGATGTCGTCGCTAATGGTGCCATAATGAGCAAGACTCCAGCTGAAGCAAAGAGATTGCTTGAAGCAATGGCTGAGAGCGATGACTCTTGGATCAACAAGAGGAACACCTCCACTAGGGAAGGTAAATATGACATCGACGAGGTATCACTATTTTCTGCTAAATATGATGTCCTAACTAAACAACTTTCCCTTATTGAACTTGGTGCTGCTAAACCGCCTATGGCGGCAGTTTGTGAGGTTTGTGGTGTACAGGGACACCAAGGCGCTGAATGTTCATCACCTATAGCGGTGTCCCCTGATATGACGATAAAACAAGCAAACGCTTTATTTGGGAACAATCTGAGGCCACCAAGCAACCCATACTCCGGCACATACAATCAAGGATGGACGAACCACCCTAACTTCTCATACTGGACTCCGGGATTGCATGCTCACCCACCATACCCTCAGCAGCCTCAGGAATGCAAGCTCCAGCTCCCCAAGCCTAATTTCAAATCAGAGACCTCCGGTGAATGCACCCCCATCCAAAAGTCAAACTTGGAATTGCTGATTGAGAGTCATATCCAGACTCAAGGTCAGAGGAATGACTACTTCCAAACCTCTATCCGACGGCTGATGATGACAACACAACAGCTTGCGTCCACCTCACAACAGCTGGCAACTGGCCAAAAGTCCATGGAGACCACGATGGCGCAGATGACGCATCAACTCTCCTAACTTTCCAAGTTACTAGGGAAATTGCCGGGGCAAGTTGAAGAAAATCCCCGAGGGCAAGAGAATGCGATCACGTTGAGGAGCGAAAAGATGTTTGAAGGTCCCACCATGCCCGTTACGGAGAAGGAAGCTGAAAAAGAAGAAGAACTCGTGTTGAGCTCGAAGCTGAGGATGACCAAGAAGTTGTTCTTGAGGTAGAGCCTCCGCAGCCCGGATCCAACAAGGATAATCTAGTGGAGAAAGAGCTAAGGAAGCCCACCAACGAGCTTCCTAGGCCATATCAACCGGGAATCCTATTTCCGTCGAGATTGCTGAGGGCCAAATTGGATGAAAAGTACAGGAAGTTCTTCATGAAGTTCTTCGATCTTTTGAAGCAACTTAACATTTCCATCCCCTTTCTCGACGTGATCTCTGAAATCCCTGACTATGCCAAGTTCCTCAAGGAGATAATTACCAAGCGCGGTAAGAGGGAGAAGGTGTTGCTTTCCGCAGAGTGTAGCGCCACAACTAGATGATCCCGGAATCTTCTCCATCATGTACACTATTGGAGACTTGGATGTCAAGAGCGCCCTTTGCGACTTAGGAGCTAGAGTTAGCTTAATGCCCATCGGCATTTGTGAGAACCTGAATCACGGGGAGTTACAACCCACGAACATGTCACTCCAGCTAGCGGACCGCTCTGTGAAATACCCCCTTGGAATAGTAGAAGACATGCTGGTGAAGATCGGAAAAATTTTGGTTCCATGCGACTTTGTCGTCATGGACATGACGGAGGACACACGGATCCCAATCATCCTAGGTATGCCTTTACTAGCTACCGCGGGGGTCCTCATCGATGTAAAGGGAGACTCTCCCTCAACATCGGAAAGGAAAAGGTCGAATTCGACCTTAAGAAATCAATGAGGAATTTTGCAAAAGTAGCCATCGGCAAGTAGACCTCCTCAAAGAAGCATTCGAGGAGACAAGTTTGGAGGAACTATTTCTTGGTGAAAACAACAATGAACCTTCCATTGGGCGTGAAGCCAAGCTCAAGGAACTAGAGATGATGGAGTATCGCGAAGAGACCGCTGAGATAAATCTGAAGGAGAAACCACCGTGATTGCATCCATTAGATCCCGGAGACAAGAAGAAGCATGAGGAAGGCCATAAGGAGCTGAACGACAAAGTGGATCATAGAGATGGCCGCATCCAGGATCTCTCCACCCTAAAACCATCATGACGAAATCAATTAGGGAGTCGAGCTCACGACTTAAAACGAGCGCTTCTTGGGAGGCAACCCAAGGGTTTTCTTCTTAGATTTTCCATTTGATTTTCATCTCTATTTTAGATTAGATTAATTTGATTTTTTGTATAATAAATCCCCAAAACCCTAAGCAATTGGATAAGTCTTTGATTGCAGGAGGAAGAAGAAGGAGTAGTGGTGGAAGGGATCCCATGCGACCGCGCCATTTTGATTCACGCGGACGCGTGAATGACATGGAGAAAGACGTTTGACGCGCTTGTGTCGCACCCATCAACACGGCAAAAAAAAATTTCTCAGAGCTTACGCGACTGCGTCACTTTAGGCGACGCGACCGTGTTGATTTCTCCTTTTGGACGAAACGACACAGCCGCGTTATTCTAAATGACGCGGGCAGCGAATCTCTCTAATTTCATCCCAAAATTCCGTTCAACGGCCAGAACTTACGCGGCCTGCGTAATTCAGACAGCGCGGCCGCGTCGTTCCTCACTCTCGCTACATTTTA
>JAULAV010000077.1:165428-188431 GCA_030789695.1 Scilla litardierei
ACGGTACTGTTCATACAACGGCTGCCGACATGCTGACTTTGCGGACAGCAAATTTAACACGGGTTTGACCCGCGAACCGTCTCGTGGCGGATCCCTTGGAACAGTAACCAAGCCCGTTAAGCTCAATCCTATATAAACCCATGTACACTCTTCACATTTTCATCAATAACTTGAGTTCTAGAGATCCAAATTGAGCACCGTTTACGGCGTTGCGACCGTGACTTCATCCCCGATGCAGTGACACCAAGTTCAGCAGCAAGTTTCTCTTGTGCAGCAAATGAGATCATTTTGAGTGAAGAACTTCTACCGACTACTTTCACGGGGATAGCGACTACTTCTTCTACAGACATCCGATGATCATTCCGTAAGAAGCGTTGCGAAGATACTGACGTGCTGAAAGACGACAACCAGAGAGATATTCACAAATGAGCTTTCTAAACTCTTGAACTTATATTTTTGTGAATACATTATTGTATTTGTCGTTGAGTTTTTGGTTTACACTTTATTTCGCTATATTGTTTTGGGTAATCAGAGTTGTTGGGACATATCGGATTGGGAGAGCATCATATTATTGTTATTCTTTTTGGGCTTTGGTGAGCTAGGGTTAGTCAGTGTGGTTAGAGTTGGGGCTCTAATCTTGTGTGACTGTAACTGCTTAAAGAATCAATTTTAGTGATGTTGTTCTGGGGTGGATGTAGGTCTTAGGAGACCGAACCACGTAAATCTGCTGTGTCATCTGCTTGATCTGCTGTGTCATCTGCTTGATCTGCTTGTGGTCTTATCTGCTCTTCTATTACTTTTACTCATCTGTTTTTAATTATACTTAATTATTTTTATCTTACGATAATTTGGTCATCGTCATATTCACCCCCCCTCTAGGCCCTATTTAGATCCTACAGTGTGTGTGTGTGTGTGTGTGGTGTGTGTGTGTTTTTTTTTGTTTGTGTGTTGTTGTTTTTTTTTGGTTGGGGGGGGGGGGGTGTGTGTGTGTGTGTGTGTGTGTGTGTGCACGGACGCATGCTGTTCTTTTTCCCCCCTGTGGGGACGAGGGAGTTGTGGTCCTTTCGTTTGCTTGTTCTGTCATTTTTTGGTATTTCCAGTATGTTGAAAAGAATACATCTCTTTTTTGATAATCACTTGGATGCTAATAATAAGTTACTGACAGTATATTAATTTGACGTATGTTTCTTGACTAATTCAATTTTAGATTCAAGACAACACAGTGGTGATTCCTTTGTGTGAGATGTTTGCGCTGTTTACCAATGTCTATGTTTTTGTCGATTATGTTAATATTTATCATGTTGATGTGAGATATATACACGATTTCTTGTTCCCTGGATACTACTTTTGGCCATGTACTAAGTTCGATTTGGTTCTCACTTCTAAGATCACGTTTGACTTTTTAATATGAGTTGAATTGTTTGTAACCAGCATTCTTGTCTTTCCAATTAATTGTAATGTTAAGTCGCATTGTTTTCTTAAAATATATAATTATATGATGGTTACCTGTAGCTATACGTAACATTTAATCATTTTCGGGCTCTATATGCCACTCATTGTTTCTTCCTTTTCTTGGCTATTTCTTTTTGAGAAATGCTTTCGGCACCGCAATATTGCAGTGCAGACTCTTTTTTTTAATCCATAAAGAGAAAGGATAGGAGGAGCAATCATTGCCGAATCATTGCTATCTGCACTGTTTTTAGTAGGGTAATTTTTAGTTTTAGGAAAGTTTTTAAAAATAATCTCAATTTTAGGCCAAGAAAAAAAATATTATCAGAAATAGACCAACTTTGGCCACGTCAGCGGCGCTCCGCCGCTGGCGGTTATAATTCGATCTAGCCGCACTTGACAAGTGCGTTTTTTTTTGGCCGCACTTGCCAAGTGCGGCCAGGATGACTGATCGTGAATGACTGGCTTTGTTGGCTGCGAGGGAAATAGGGCAATCTGGCCGCACTTGGCAAGTGCGGCCAGTTTTAGAGGCCCGTGACTTAAGTTTAAGTCACGGGCCTCTTGCTGCCGTGCCTCATACTGGCCGCACTTGGCAAGTGCGGCCAAAAAAACCGCACTTGCCAAGTGCGGCCAGATCGAATTATAACGGCCACCGTCAACGCCCGCTGACGTGGTCCAATTTGGTCTATTTCTGATAATATTTTTTTTCTTGGTCTAAAATTGAGATTATTTTTAAAATTTTACCTAAAACTAAAAATTACCCTTTTTAGTATATTTGGAGAAAAAGTGATCTGCACCGCAATCATTCTCTTCTTTTTAATGGCTTTTTGAGTCTTACAGTTTTAGTACGAAAGGCCGTAACATTTAATCATTTTCTGGCTCCATATGCCACTCCTTGTTTCTCCCCTTTCTTCGGCATTTCTTTTTAATGTTTTTTTCAGTCTTAAAGTTTCAGTACCTAACATTTAATCATTTTCTGGCTCCATATGTCAGTCCTTGTTTCTTCCCTTTTTTGGCATTTATTTTTAGTGTTCTTTTGAATCTTAAGGTTTCAGTACGAAAGGATGCATATCTACATGACTACCTCATTGTATGTAAGTGCAATGTGCTCTCCAGTTCTTCCATTGCCTTCTCTCTTCAACTGATTATTGATGTTGATCTTACATATTTTCTAGACATCTGGTGGAAGGAATGCCATGTGATATATAATGACACATAATAGTGAGTTTAGATAGCAATTCTTTCCTGTATACTGATACATAATGGAACTGAGTTTAGGTAAAGCAGAATTGCTTGAATTTATTTCTCTGCTTTGTAAATGCATTTGTTTCAACGATATGCTTTCTGGATTCTACATCCTGTTATTGTGTTGCTTGTAACCATTCTGTTGTCAAATGGAGCATTGGAGCGCTATGCTTGATTTTTTGTTGGAGCTTTGATTCTTTAATTTTGCACTAGTTGGTCATTGCTGCCATGTCTTCATACTAAAAAATTCTAGGCAATCTAAAAGGTGTTTCTTTCATGATGTTGATGATAATGCTACAATGATGACATGATAGCATTTTGCTTTGCAAGTGTTGGACTTTGGAGTTGTTTTGGAGAATGTACTCGTCTGATGATGGAAGTTTTGTTCTATTATATTGGAAGTTTTGGACCATGGAGTTGTGTTAGTGTTCTGCCCGCATGCCCTTCTTGCTTTCTAGTTTCTTCTATTTGGTCTCCTACTGTTTTCTTTCTGAGTGATACTATGTATAGCGTTGGGGGTTCTCAAGGTTATCAGCACTGTGGATTTTGGTTAGTTATATCGGGTTGGCCTTGGTCTGTGCTTTTTTTCTAATCTGGTCGGCACATGGCATGGAAATTGGTTCATAAGAACACGTACTTAAAAGCAAGGGCATTGAGCATTGTAATTTTTTGGACTAGATAGTTTTAATAGCATGCTTCGGGGATTAAAATTTGAAATAACTACAGACCACAATCTCATAACTAATTATCGTGAGAAGTGTTCAAAACACATGACGGGTGACGCTCAATTGCTCTCCGGAGTGGTTCCCATTGCAAATGGAAACCGCGTCGTATTTGGAGGCAACGAGAGCGGAACCATCATAGGTGTTGGTAAAGTGGGTAACCCATCTAAACCCTTAATTAGTGATGTTTATCTAGTTAATGGCTTAAATCATAATCTTATTTCAATAAGCCAACTTTGTGACAAAGGTTACAAAGTTAGCTTTGCAAAAGGATTGTGTCATATTTTAAGAAAAGATAATCATGAATTATTGTTTTCCGGCACTCGTCATAAAGATATTTATATTTTGGATCTTCCTAAGTCTTATGAACAATGTCTCGTTGCCAACACAAGTGAACAACACTTATGGCATCGACGCTTTGGACATGTGAACTTTGGAACACTTTATAATCTTTCAAAATTAAATTCCATTAAAGGTTTTCCGAAGCTCATTTTTGAAAAGAAAAGTTTTTGTGATTGTTGTCAACGTGGCAGATGCAATTTACCATCGATTGAGTTCTCTTTTTTCTCCTTTTTCTTTGCGTTATTGTGTGTGGGAGGTTGGGTGGTTGGAACCTTGTGAAGGACCAAGCAACAGACGCATGTCCTGCGGTTGTCCATGCGCCTTATGTGTGGGAGCTATCATGTCTGTTTTTTGGTAAAAGAAGTATAGACTGGCCAGTTATCTATTTTTGGGTATGCTGAAGTCCTTGAAAACAGTTAAGTGTTGTGTTGTCAGGCCTTAAAATGGTTTGGGTGTTGAAAGTGGTTTGGGTGTTGAAAGGTAAATAACACCAATCAAAATTTTTTGGCAAGGACAAGGTTCTTGCACAGACTTTTCAAAAATGCATGGTTGAGTCTGTTAATTGCATATCTATCCAGGTGTACTTCCTCGCCTTTTCAACTGCAGTGTCCCATGTTTAGTTGTCTTCCCTTGTATTCTTAATCATCTGATTGTTCAATTTTTTCTCCTTTGAACTTGGATAATCCTTTATTGTGTGGATATAGTCAGATCTTGTGGATGTTAGACAACACTACAAGGGGGATTGAATATTGTTGTATATAAATAATAAAACTTTTCGCAATACCAGGTCCTTTATACTTTAGTTACATTAGTAACCAAGAAGATTCACCTCTCTTAGTACTTGATCAACACAAATATAATTACTTGAAACAAGATAGGGTGCACATTGGAAAGCTTAATCACAAGCAAGCAAGATATGATGAGCAAGAGAAAATAATGACAATAATGACAGTGCAGACACATAGTTTTATCCTGCATCTGGGTACGTATAGTCCTCGACTTCTTTCAGGATTTAATTCACTATTTCAACAAGTAATACAATCACCTAGCTTTGCTCGCTAGGAATTTCCCAACACTTCTAGTTACCCCAAAACTAGGATTTCAAACCAATGACAATTTCACAAAGGTAATACAACTCAACACTTGATCTTATCGATTTACTTACCAAATGCCTTCCTTGAGGCTTACAGACATTGGTAGAAGAACTAAGCTTACACCGTTGATCCTATAGCCAAAGCGGGGAGCTTTACGTCCTTTTGTGTGTCTATAAGAAAAATCAAATCTTTTGATCTCAAAGATAGATTTAAGGGAAGTTCAATAGATCAAAAGAAAGCTTGATTCAAATCTCTTGAAATAGAACTTAAGAATAGCTTGATTCAAATCTCTTGAAATAGAACTTAAGCATAGAGAATAAAACAAGTTTTTCAGGCCACAAGATTAGTCAAAGCGCAAAATCCTTTAAAACATTGGCAAAAACTTGAGAGGTTTTAGATTTTAGAGAGAGCTTGAAAATTCTTTTCAAAATGTTAGAAAATTGTTTAGAAATTCATATGTAATAATTCTGCACTCTCTAGTATATACAGAGGGAGGGTCAAAATAATTCAAAACAAGTCCTTAAAATCTTCATCAAATGGCTAAATTCGATGGCATCGCGTAAATCACGATTTGTGATTTTATGGTCATTTGACCAAGATGGTCGGCTATCCTGAGTGATAGTCGGCTATCCTATGGCTGATAGTCGGCTATCCAACAGTGACTTCTAATTCATTTCCCACTTCAAGATAGTTGGATGTTGTGTGATACGTGGGGTTTTCTCTTTCAAAATGATTTGAAACTCTGTCAAAAATTTTATATATTATTTTAAAACATTTTAAAACTATTTTTGTTATTTTTTAATGTGTGTGTTGCTCCAACTCTACAATTTTACGAACTAAGACAAAACTTACACATATTGACATAGTCTTGAATCTTGGGTCTTGTCTACTTTGTCTTGAGAACTTTATACTTCTTTTCAGTCTTCCTCTTGAGCCTTTAATCTTCAGTTCTTGCTCCATGTTCATAGTTTTATGTCTTTGTCTTTGTTCATTCCTTGAGCTACTTGATCGCGGCCCCCCGAATGGGGACCGAACGATGCTAATAAAAACCGCAACGCACGGATCGTGTGTAGTCGATTACGGGTCGAACACGAGGATGCGGTCAAATGAGTATTAGTTCCAATAGGTCTTCGGAGAGCCACACGATGGTGATGGTGAATTGTTAGAGAATGGTAGAAAGATGTAAACAATTGGGTAAAAGCTCCAAGGCATGGGGAATCCCGCCATTTGACTAGGGTTAGGGTCAAATTAGTAATGACAGGTTGCCGGGTTCAGTGGGACTCGGGAGGGGTCGTGCGACCTGAGGGTATTCACCGACGTCAGTGGTTCTCCGATGCATCGGTGTTCGTCGGGCGCATTACGCTCAAAGAATATCCTCAATCTTCCTCCCGTCCACAATGGTGTTCGGGGATTAGACCTACATTAGGAGAGCTCTAATCGGTGCCCGTTGGTGTATCGGTCACATCGATAAAATGGATCGTCGTAGGGATCGAATCCCCGGGCCAGTCCTGACTTTTCATTGGCGGTCGATCGTCCTGAAGAGAGGTGGTCGAATCTACGATGATAATAATCGCCTCAACGTACCCCTAATCTCAACTACCCTAGCAACCTAATCAATTATTAGGTTCAATCGATGGCCCCAATCCAATGGGGTTTATCCCATTGCCCTGGATGAAAACTACTCACTATCCATTAGAATAGAGGGAGATTATAGCAACGGGTAAGCGTCCAAAGCCATGGATTCAGTCAACAACAGCAATAGATGACGAAACAATCACACCAATAACAAATAGGGAAAATCTCTATTAAAGAAACAAAGAGGATTACACTATTTAGCGTTTAGAACAATAAGAACGTCAGAATGAAAGAGTTAGGAATCTTACAAACATCCCAAAACCGAGGAAAACTAGAAAAAATCCAGAAAACGAGATCCTCCTCGCAGGGAGATGCGGGGACGCTTATATACGTGTGCCTAAAAGACAGTTATACCCCCAGATTTGCCCTAAAAGTTGTAGGAAAGGGGTTTGACGCGACCGCGTCAAGAAACGACGCGGTCGTTTCATTGCCAAAAACAGTGAGGATTCGAGGGGATAGGCCACACGGTCGCGTCAAAGGAGACGCGGCCGCATTGAAGGTCACACGGTCGCGTCAAATGTTGACGCGACAGCGTGGCTTTGCTCTGGAGGCTGTAAGTTCGCGGCCGTGTCACCCACGTTAACGCGGGCCGTAAAACTCTCTGGTCTTCATTCTCCTTCTTTACTCTAACAAATCTTCCGCAGCCGCTTGATTGGAATTAACGCGGTCGTGTTATAGTTACATATTTGACAAATTGACGCGGCCGCGTGTACATGATGACATAGCCGCGTGGATCTTTATTCTTCATAAAATACCCCCTGTGCAATCGACTCTTCGGCTTCGCTCCTTTCACCTCTTCGCGCTTAGATCTTGCTATATAATCCCAAATTGATATTTATCTCCTGCAATGCATGTGAGTGAACACAAAGCAACAGAAGAGACAAAAAAGGGGAAACAGGAATGAATAAAGAATGAAATGGTGTACAATGTGCATGAAAAGGAGTGGAAAACTATATACAATAAACACTCATCAAAATCCCCCAAGCTAAACTCTTCATTGTCCTCAAGGAAGACAAGAGAGAGCGAAGATCGGAGGAATGGTTCAAACATGCAAATGATGTGATGGAGCTTCGAGAATTTTCAAAACCAAGAATATATACGCGAGCGAAATGAAAATTCGAATTATGGAAATAAAAATGCTCGGAAATCTTTCCGTCGGTGAGGATATGTTCCTATGACGTCATTCCTACTCAAATCGCCGAGCAATACAGTGGGTGATGGCTATACTCGCATTCTAAGCCATTTCCTCTAACCCAACCTTAGATTGAGCGTGTAGGAACCTTCGCTATACAATGGTCGAAGAGGGGATATGTACGTGGTAATGGAATATTGGTCGATCGAGAAAGTGGCGCTCACGATAATACACGGTTCATTGATTCGAGAATTTGCCAAGTTTATCCATGATTTTACGAATACAACATATATACAAAGGAAATTGTATACAAATTACCCCCTTTTTCTTTTCTTTTCTCTCCCCCTTTTTTGGGGATTTTCACTTGGGTTGTGAAGGAGTGTTGGGTCGGTGACTCCCAGGTCAGACGACCTCAGGGCATTGGATCAGGAAGGACCCCTCGAACCTACTAACTTAACACAAATGAAATCCTTATTCATACGCACTCTCCCAAGCTACGTCTTTTTACGCGAGGCCTCGACGGTTACTATCGTGGGGATCGAGTTACTCAGCTTCACTGGGGGAATGATGCGTATTAATTTTTTTATTCAAAATTTTCTTTTTTTTTGATTTTTTTTGAAAAATCATGGGTTGAACTAGGCAGATTCAATCCTCGGTACTAGGTGAAGTGTGGTTATCCAAATCTCGAGGGACTATAAATCATTATACACGACTATCGGCTCTAGGGTCCACGCATAGAATGGGTTCATAAGTGTCAATCTAGGTCGGTTTCAAGTACTCCTATCTCAGGGGTTGCGAGGGCAGCCAAAGCTAGGGTATTGCAGGGGAATTGAGTTTAGACTAGAACCATTCACATATTCATATCGACATCATGGAAATCGAGCATTAAAGTTCGGAAAACAAACTTCAGATCGAGATTCAGCACATAAAAAACTAGTTTTCGAAAAATCTCGAGGCGAATGCAAGTATGTACAAATGCATGCATGAAGGTGCGTGATGTATGATGCGAATGCAGATATTTTTGGGGTTTTTGAATTTTTTCATTTTTTGGGTTTTTGGATGCAAATAGTAAGTTTAATCGTGATGCAGACGGGGGGGGGGGGGGGATGAAAATAAAGAAGAAAAATAGAGAATAAAACAAAAAAAACTATAAAATGTGGGAAAAAAAGAGGAAAAAAAGAGAAAATAAGCGCGAAATATCTCCTCCCCAAGCTAAACCAAGCGTTGTTCTCAACGCGAATAAAACACGAAAAATAGCCGTGAGGACAATTAAGATTTAGGGAAGGAGACCCAGAAGCTTCCCCAAGCTATGTAAAACCGTGTCCGAAAATGATGCATGTGTGTGATACACATGCTAAATGATGAAGGGGGTCAAAATGTGTAGTGCTCCTATTAGGCTGAGCCACCATCAGGTGGTGGCTAGGTGGGCATGGTGGGTGGAGTGGAAGGGACGACAGAATCAGCTGAGTGCTCAGCTTCCATGTCAACGTGTGGTGGGAGTAGAGTGCTATGGATAGGCTCAGACTTGATGGGAGGGGGTGGAGGTGGAGATGGGGTGGTCCTCGGACGACGACGAGAGGAGGATGAAGGTGTCGTCATGTCGTGTGGAAGTGGGATGAGATGATGGTAAGTGTGTGGGGGAAAGGAATAGGGACGGACTCCGTGATGGGTGTAGGGGTGGTGTGTGAGATCACGGGGTTGGGGTGAGGTGGGGGTGGGGGTGAGAATGTGCTCGAGCTCTGAGTCAGGATGTGGTGAGACGTGGTGTGATGTCAGGTGGGTCCTTGTGCACCAAGGTGAGTGGGCTGGTATGTGGACGTGCAGTGATGTGGAGGGAATATCAGCGGGTGTGGAAGTGGATGCAGGTGTCTGAGCAGTCTGAGTGGGGGGAGGTGGGTGGGGTGGAAGGTGGTCAGAAAGGAGGTGAGGTGCAGCAGCGGGGTAGTGACCCTGACTGTAGTGGTACTGATAGATCTGGTCGAACTGGGACTGGAGTGTCACCAGAGCAAGGGCCAAGCCGTCAAAGGAAGTGCGGAAGTCAGAGAGTGTGTCTCTGACCTCAGTCAGGGCACTAACAGTGGAGTCTCTAAAGGATCTAAACTCCTCCTCCAAGCGAGCTAACTGTTCGGGATGGGGTCGTGGAGGAGGAGGAGGAGGAGCACTGCTAGAACCCTCGACGCGGGGTCGAGATCTCATATATTGTTGCAAGGCGACGACGACAACGGGCTCAGGGATAGAAGAGGTGGAACTAGGAGTGTCAACGTCATCTCGGGGCAGGGGCTGGCGTGGGTCAATCACTTGGACAGGGGCCTGTACACCTGAAGCTAGGTCAGTGTCGGGTGAGAAGAACCACCTCAAAGTGGTCCCACGTCCAGATAGCCCAGGGTTGGGCAGCCTAGTATATGGGGTGGAGGAAGGGCCATAAAGCCAGGAGTAGCGCTCTCGGTCAAGCGCTCGGATCATACACATGTTCGTGAGCACCGAGAGCTTTAGGGAGATGGGACCGGGGTTGGGAATCATGGTGTCGGGAATCCTAAGGGAGACATGAGCGAGGGTGGCAATGATGATGATGAGTCCTCCGCAGCAGATATGTGATCTGGGGTCGGCTATGGTGTGGAGACATCTCTGTATAAGCCAGGACCCAGTGTGCAGGAGGAACTAAGGGACTGCGATGTTGCCCTCGCGGAGAACACGGTCCTGTTTAGCACACCACATGAAAAAGAGCTCATCTTAAGAGACCTGTCCAGTCTCGTATCGACAGAAAAGTGTGTTCGCGATAATGCGATGCACGATACGGGGGCTAGGTTCTATGATGCTAGATGCCTTAGCTCGAGTCTTCAGGAAGACATCGAGTCGGGTGATCAGGAACCAAAAATGGTTCGCATCAAACTCTCGGGGTAGGGGTGATTTTTTTTGATGGTTGTGGGCTCGAGTGCTCTGGGCCACCTAAAGAATAGGTTCAAGGAGTCTTTGGAGAGAACATACTCCTTGTTTTGTTCATGAGCCTAATGGAGAAATCTGTGGGGTAAACTCTGAAGGTGGTTAGGAACTCTAGAGTGAGTCTCATATACATCCTAGCCTCACACTGCAGAAATTCATCACATCCAAGATTTTGGAGGAGAGTGCTGACGGTATCCAAGAGGTCTAGGACAGACAGAGTCGGGACACTAGGAAATTTAGTGGGGACGATCAGACGAGAATTCATCGAGATGAACTTCGTGCGTTCGTCCTCACTAAGGAAGTTGATGCCTAGTGTGCCTAGCTGAGGGGCGGGGAGTGGTTCACCGACCCTCTCCCTAATAGCATGGAGCCGGGCAATATCTGTTGGATATTGGACTCCCCGGATTTGGTTTTGGATGATGAACAAACATAAATATAATATGAACTAACACTTTGTGAGCGCAGTTATGGAGATCGTCGCCAAATTCACATGAATAACAATTACGACGTCTCAAGACTTCTCAAAGCACGTGATCGTATGCCTAAAGCTTCGTTGAAGCTTATGGACCTATTTAGAAGTCATGAAGATTCGATTGAAGCTATTGAAGACGATATCGTCAAGTTTAATTTATAGTCTTTAAGCTTCTTTCGTAGAATGTTAAGCCTTGAGTAGGTCTTACGTTTTAAATCTTCATAACGCTCATATCTTAGCTCTAGGATCTTAGTAGAAGTCCATACAATTCTTCCCGAAGCTTCGCGCTTCGATTCGGGACTTCTTGTGCATGTTAGTTGGTTCAAGAAGAAGAACTGACCGACTAGATGGTGATCTAGTCGGTCAGCCAAGCTTCTTGGACCGACTAGTTTCTGTCAGTTAATTCTTAGCTCTTTACTGTTTACAGTTAGTCGGTCTAAGTTGACTCACCGACCGACTAGTCTGTGAACTAGTCGGTCAGTGATGCTTCTGTGACCGACTAGTTGAGCTTTCCCTGAACATGCACATTTTCACTTGAGCTACTGTTTATCATTAGTCGGTCTGTACTCATTGATCGACCGACTAGTTGATGAACTAGTCGGTCAACTTTCCTTCTTGGACCGACTAGTTTAGTTTACTGTACATGCCAAATTTTTCACCATACTTACTGTTTATTGTTAGTCGGTCTATGTTCATTTGGTGACCGACTAGTTGGTGAATTAGTCGGTCAACATTTGTTCTTGGACCGACTAAGTCTAATTCTTCTCAGACTTCAGTTTTATCTGTTAGTCGGTCCACGTTGTGTAACCGACCGACTAGTTGTGAAACTAGTCGGTCAGCTACTCTTCTTAGACCGACTAGTTCCTTAGTCTGTACTTTGATCTTTTCTCAGTTTACTCATTAGTCGGTTTACGTTCAGTGACCGACCGACTAGTTGATAAACTAGTCGGTCGGTGATTGTTCTTTGACCGACTAGTTGGGTTCAGAAAAGAGCCGTTGGAGCCCTAATTGAAACGTTTTTCTCTCTCTCTCTCTCTTCATTCCTATAAATACTTGTTGGGCTGCATTCATTGCTGCCAAGGCTGATATTAATGCAAGTTTAGAGTTCAAGAGAAATCAATCCAAGCTCATTCAAAGCTCATTCCCTCCATTCAATAATCTCTCCTAACTCTTACTTCCAAAGAGAGATTCATTGAGTGTGAAGCCTTCCAAGCCAAGTGCTTGATTCTAGGTCACCAACATCCCCAAAGCTCTCCATCACTGTTCTACATCTTGGAGCTAGGGTTTGGTGCCACTTCTTCCTCAAAATCATCCTTGCCCTAATTCGTAAGCAATACTCAAGGCATATGTATTTTGTTCGGTAAGAAGTTTCTTTATTTCAATTCATATTTGATTTGTAAGTTTCACTCTCGGTTGTGAGAGTGTGGTTGTGATCCCGGGTTGTGGGAGTCACAAATTACATTTTGTATGATTTGACTTGTGGAGGTTTTTCACAAGTATTTCATAGTGGAAATCTTGAGTTAGGGTTTCTAACTCAAGTATCCGGAGGGGATCCGGGTGGTTCGGACGTAGGATCACCGGGAACAAGTCGGGGAGACTTGGGTGGATCCGAACCCAGTAACATCTCTTGTTAGCGTTGTTAATTTTGTGTTGTCATTCAATTTTAGCTTCCGCAAATTGATTTGGTAGTTGTTTGCATTTTAATTTGGAATCATACTCCTTATTATTTTAAAGTACTATTCACCCCCCCTCTAGTACTTGTGCAGTAGCTTGTAGGGCATTACATTTGGTATCAGAGCCAGATACACAGCTATGTCTGCCAACGACAACAAGACCGTGCGTCCACCTTCCAACTATGACACCTTCAGGAACCGTGAAGGAGCATCTTCGGTGATGGAGGGACATTCCTCTACGAGGCCTCCATTCTTCAACGGTACCAACTACGGGTACTGGAAATGCCGGATGGAAACCTTCCTCCGGAGTGCGTCTCTATGGAGGACCACAATGAAGGAATACATCGAGCCCGAAGAAGAAGACGTCGAGAAATGGACTACCGCGGAGGTCGCCGCGGAGGTAAGCAATGCCAAGGCAATGAACGCCTTGCAATGTGCATTGGAGCCCGAGGACTTCAATAAGATATGCACATGTAAGAGTGCATATCAAATTTGGAACTCCCTCCTCATTCTTCATGAAGGGACGAGTCGGGTAAGAGACTCTAAACTCGTAGTTGTAAACAAAGACTACGAAATGTTTCATATGCAACATGGCGAGAAGATGAAGGAGTATTACGCTCGCTTCGTCGACATTATAAACGAGTTAGAGGCTCTTGGCAAATCCTACACCCAAAAGGAGAAGTGTTCGAAGCTTATCGAAGGACTTCCTTCTTCTTGGGAAAAGCGTACCTTCGCCATCGAGGAAGGTAATGACATGAACAAGTACACCGTAGTTCAACTAATGGGTACTTTAATGTCATACGAGGTACGCAAGGATAGCAAGCTCAAATTGCAGGAAAAGATGAAGTCCTACCTAAAGCAAGACGAGCCAAAGAAGAAGGCCATTGCTTTCAAGGCCGCTCCATCCACATCCACATCAACCGATGATGAAGACTCGGAAAACGAGTTGGACTTGGAGTCCATGGCACTCATGGCCAAGAAGTTCAACCGTTTCTTCCGAAAAGGTAACTTCAAGAACAAAGCTAAATTTGGTTCTACTAACGCCTCTTCCTCTCCTTTGTGTTTCAAGTGCAATAAGCCGGGACACATGAAAGCGGAGTGTCCCCTCAATAAGCACAAGGAGAAGTGGAAGGCGCCAAAGTATGCCAAGTCCAAGAAGTACACGAAAGGAAACAAGAAGGGACTTGTCGGAGCTACCTTCACCGACTCCGATGATTCTTCAAGCGGAGAGTCGGACGATGAGCACGTGGAGCAAGCGCACATGTGTTTCATGGCAAGAGAGGAGCACGATCAAGGATCCTCCTCTTCCGATGATAGTGATGACGAAGGCAACGATGAGGTAACTATGGATGAACTTAGGAATGCTAACTCTCAATTATGGTCAAAATACACTAAATTAGTAAATAGATATACTAAGGTAAAAGATGACCTAGCTAGCATTCAAACATCGCCTAAGACTATCATCACCAACAACGACACCGTTGTTGAAGAGTTGAGAAATGAGATTATTGATCTCAAATCTAAACTTGAACATGTTAGCATAGATGATCCGGAAGAACATAGGATAGCGGATTTAACTTCTCAAAACTCGACTTTGAGTATTGAGAACGAGAATCTTAAATCTCGTGTTTATGTGCTCACATCGCAAGTATCTACTCTAGATACTTCTATGCGTTCTCTCAAAGAGAAATATGAGAACACATTAGGCCGAATCAATAGATTCAATAAGGGTAAGGACCATTTGGATAAAATCCTAAGTGACTTACTCCCGGCCAATCATCACATTGGTTTGGGGTATACGATGGGATGTCCATCCAAATCGGCCACTACTTTTGTTAGGCCAACTTCCGGTGACTCTACGAGTGGTAGCAAACACTTTATTGGTAGTTCATCTACCAATGGTGCTTCCACCTCGTCCACGCCTTCTTTTGGAAAGAAACCCACTTTGGGTGGACCTCCAAAGAAGGGGCATGCTTATATGTACACCAATACCATGCCACGTAGGAACACACGTCCTACTCCACCATCTCACACATATGATGATTTTTATGCAACACATTCTCGAGCACGTGCACACCATGTGAGACACCCTCACGCACGTGTTCCCACACATGCATATGTTCACCCACAACATCATATGAATAATTCTCGTCGTGCACCATTCCATCATGTTCCTTATGCCTATCCATAACATGCATCACGTAGAAATCAACGTCGAATGCATGCACCCAATAGGATGATGGCTCCCAAGATTTTCACAATTTGGAGCCCAAAGGACACAAGCATGGACGAAAAACAAATGTATATGAATGCTTATTTTTCGGATGTTGTGCATAGTAGAAATTATGTGGGGAAGTCTAAGTCCTATTGGACTTGGCTTCCAAAGGTCTAATCTTTTGGACCCAATGACCTTGGGTACCATGATATGAAATTCTCTATCTTTAGGTACTCAAGGAAAAGAAAAAGAAAAGGAGCAACAAATTTAAATTAAGCTCCAAGGGAAATTGGATACTCGATAGCGGGTGTTCAAAACACATGACGGGTGACGCTAGTTTGCTCTCCGGAGTGGTTCCCATAGCAAATGGAAACCGCGTCGTATTTGGAGGCAACGAGAGCGGAACCATCATAGGTGTTGGTAAAGTGGGTAACCCTTCTAAACCCCTAATTAGTGATGTTTATCTTGTTAGTGGTTTAAATCACAATCTTATTTCAATAAGCCAACTTTGTGACAATGGTTACAAAGTTAGCTTTGCGAAAGGATTGTGTCATATTTTAAGAAAAGATAATGATAAATTATTATTTTCCGGAACTCGTCATAAAGACATTTATATTTTGGATCTTCCTAAGTCATATGAACAATGCCTTGTTGCCAACACAAGTGAACAACACTTATGGCATCGACGCTTTGGACACGTGAACTTTGGAACACTTTATAAGCTTTCAAAATTAAATTCCATTAAAGGTTTTCCGAAGCTTGTTTTTGAAAAGAAAAGTTTTTGTGATTGTTGTCAACGTGGCAAGCTTCCTAAATCTTCATTTAAACCTAAGAAAAGCATTTCTACTAAACGGCCACTAGAGCTATTACATCTAGACTTATTTGGGCCAACTAGAGTTGCTTCCTTAGGAAATGCAAGGTATGGACTTGTCATTGTAGATGACTATTCAAGATTTACATGGGTATTTTCATTGTGTAATAAAAATGAAGCTTTTGAAAACTTCACAATTTTTGTTAAGAAAGTACAAAATCTCTTAGGAACCACCATTGTCACTATTCGTAGTGATCATGGAGGTGAATTTGAGAATGAGTCTTTTGAGACATTTTGTGATGAAGTTGGTATTACACACACCTTCTCTTTCCCTCGTGCACCTCCTCAAAATGGTGTAGTTGAGAGAAAGAATAGGACGCTAGTGGAGTGTGCTCGCACTATGCTTGATGATAGCCAACTTGGCCATCAATTTTGGGCGGAAGCGGTACACACCGCTTGCTATGTGTTTAATAGAATACTTTTGAGGCCCGGCACTAAACAAACTTGTTATGAATTGTTGTTTGGTAGGTTGCCTCAAGTTAAACATTTTCGTGTTTTTGGTTCGAAATGTTTTATTAAGAACACATATGGTAGTTTGGACAAATTCGATCCAAGATCCGATGCGGGGATTTTTGTTGGATATTCTTCGCGTAGCAAAGCCTACCGGATATTCAATAAACGAACCTCAACGATCAAGGAGTCGCTTCATGTATCTTTTAATGAAGGATTTGTTCCAACTAGAATTTCAAATGAAAATGATTCTATGGATGTTTTATGTGATTCACTTGATAATTCTAAGTCTAATGATTCTATTGATTCTATTGAGACTAACCCAACTAATGAAGTTGTTGAGAATGTTCCTAGTGATCAAGGTATTCCCAAACGGCTTCATACCGTTCGTGACCATCCTCATGAGCAAGTCATTGGCAATATCCATGATAGTGTCAAGACGAGATCGCAAGTGAACTACTTCGCTCATTGTGCCTTTGCCTCCTCGATAGAGCCAAAGAATATTAATGAAGCATGTGAAGATAGCGCTTGGATCTTAGCCATGGAGGAGGAGCTCATTCAATTCGAGAGAAATGAAGTTTGGGAGCTTGTTCCATTGCCATCGAAGAACCACACCGTCATAGGGACAAAGTGGATCTTCAAGAACAAAACCGACGAAAACCAAGTCGTCGTCCGGAACAAAGCTCGGTTAGTTGCTCAAGGCTATCGACAAGAAGAAGGTATTGCTTTCGAAGAATCCTTCGCTCCGGTAGCTAGATTAGAATCAATTAGATTATTATTGTCTTTTGCATGTCATAAGGATTTTAAATTATTTCAAATGGATGTTAAAAGTGCATTTTTAAACGGAGATGTTGTTGAGGAAGTTTACGTTTCTCAACCTCCGGGCTTCATAAATGAAAAATTTCCAAATCATGTTTTCAAACTAAAGAAAGCGCTTTACGGCTTAAGACAAGCTCCTCGAGCTTGGTATGATCGCCTAAAGAATTTTCTTTTGGATTTGAATTTTAAAATGGGAGAAGCCGATTCTACACTTTTTGTTAAGCATGCGAATAATGATATAATTTTAGTTCAAATAAATGTTGATGATATTATTTTCGGTGCTACTAACTTTGCTCTTTGCGAAGAGTTTTCTAATGTTATGAAGGAACAATTTGAGATGAGCCACATGGGTGAGCTCAAGTATTTCTTAGGTCTCCAAATTCGCCAAATGGACGATGCAATCTTCATCCACCAAACGAAGTATACGGTGGAGTTGCTAAAGCGATTTGGAATGGAGAGTGCTTCCGGGAAAAAGACTCCAATGAGCACGACAACGCATCTTGATAAAGATACGGGCGGTAAGGATGTAGACATTCGTCTATATCGAGGTATGATAGGGAGTTTGCTTTATCTTACCGCAAGTAGGCCCGATATTATGTTCTCCGTATGCGTATGTGCTCGTTATCAATCTCAACCTAAGGAATCTCACTTAGTAGCGGTAAAGCGTATTTTTCGCTATCTAAGTTACACTTTAGATTTTGGATTACTTTATCCGAAATCTAGCACATATGAGTTAATCTCATATAGTGATGCCGATTATGCGGGATGCAAATCCGACAGGAAAAGTACTAGTGGCACTTGCCATTTTATAGGAAATTCTCTTGTCTCTTGGTTTTCCAAGAAGCAAAATTCCGTATCACTTTCAACCACCGAGGCGGAATATATTGCCGCCGGTGCCGCGTGTGCTCAAGTTCTTTGGATGAGACACACACTTAAAGACTTTGGTATAAATTGTGATACTTGCCCTATCATGGTTGACAACCAAAGTGCAATATGTCTTTCCAAGAACCCGGTACATCATTCCCGTTCAAAACACATAGATGTCCGACACCACTTTTTAGATGATCATGTTGCTAAAAAAGACATCATTTTAGTGTACGTTGAAACCCAAAAGCAAATCGCCGATATTTTCACGAAACCCCTAAAGGAGGACTCCTTTGTGCGGTTGCGTCGAGAATTGGGGATTATGGGTGAATCCGAGATATAGGATTCATGTTTCATTCAATAATTTTGCATGCTATTATATTTGGCAATATCTCATTCATGCTAGAATTATTGGATTTTTCGGGAATTTATGTGATATCTTGATTTTTCGTTCGATTTGTGCGTAATCGTCAAATTTCTGTTTTTCGATGTTTACTGGGGTAGGTTAAATGATTATTGAGAATTTTGAGATATACCGTCCAAGCGTATTAAGGAGAGAAATTGATTATCACTTTTTGGACTCCTTAGTCGGTTCATGTTCAGTGACTGACCGACTAGATTGAGATCTAGTCGGTCCGTCAATGAACTGTGACCGACTAAATCTTGTCAGTAAATCTTGGATTCAGCCACTGTTTACAACTAGTCGGTTCAAGCTCATTGACCGACCGACTAGATCGTGATCTAGTCGGTCAGTGCTTGAACTGTGACCGACTAGTTGTGCCAGGGGCTGTTTGGTCATTTGCGAAATCGACCGACTTAAACTCAGTTTAGTCGATCGATTTTCATTCTAATCGATCGAAATCCCTTTCTCCCTCAGCTCAAAACCCCGACCTCCCTCGAGACCCTTCGTCTTCCGGGCACTTTCCGACCATTCCAGCCGTCGCCGTCCGCCGATCTCCGACATAGGGTATCCTCTCTTCCTCCCTCTCCTATCTAGGGTTCGGTTTCAGCTCTAGGGTTAGGTTGTTCTGTTGATTTCATCTCTTAGGGTTTTCTATTTCGACTAGGGTTTCTTCATTTCCGTTTGATTGTGTCGTGTTGTGCCGAGATTATGGCAAGAACACGTATTCCGATCACTCCGTCTAGCCCCTCTCCGATGACCGTTGATCCAAACCCTTCGGATACCGATCGTCCAACCCCTCCGAAACGCCGTGCCAAGACCACCCAACCTTCGTCGTCTTCGCCTCCTCTCAAGAAGAAGAGGACGACGACCGCCAAGCCTAGAGGTCAACCCAAACCCAAGCCTAAGCCTAAGGCCAAAATTCTTGCCTCTGCCTCTTCGTTCCATACTCCTACCGATTCCGATACGGAGTATAACCCCGAGACCGAGACTCATAGGGAACCCACTCCTCCTACTTATCCCGAGTCTAGCACTCACCCTCGTACGTCTACCCGTAAGCCTAAGGGAAAGGGTCCGATGCCGGTGGGCGGTGTCGATATTTCCTTATGTCGCGATGACCCTTTGTGTCTCGCGGCGTATAACCGTATCGAACATTGCCCGCTGCTTCTGGAGCATTTCGTCCAGTTTAGCGACTTTATAGGGTTAGCTGATCTTCTGTCGTCGTCGGGTCTTCTCGATTACCTTCGATATGACCCGAAGGCGAATCCTCACCCATACCCTAGATTAGTTAAGCTTTTCTATGCGAATAGGATCCGGGGTCAGTACCATCAGACCCACTCTGTTGAGACGACCGTTTTGGGGACTCCTATAGTCCTCACTGCGGAAATCTTAGGAGAGATTTTGGGTATCTCTTCGTCTGGCCTTCTTCCTTCTGATATCTCGGTAGATGATATTTCTTCTCTTGATCAGACCATCCTTTCAGAGATTTTCCATCAGATCCCTCCTGCCATGATTGGCGTGCCATCTAAATCATTCAAGCCAAATGCGTGGGTCCTAAATCTGATTCTGAAGTCGTGCTTGCTTCCCAAGTACGGCTCCTCATCTTTACCATCCCAGCCATTTTTGAAGCTTATCTATGCGATCTTCATGGGGAGCTCGATTAGTTGGGCTCGAATTATACTCGATAAGATTGACTCTTTCGAGTGTATTCGAAAGTCCAATAAATCGGCTCATATCCCATTTCCTTGCATGTTGACCCTCGTATTTCGTCATTTTCGTGTCACGTTGCCTCGTGACGATGAGCGTCCCCTTGGTCCTCCCCTGAATGCGACGGCCGTCAAGAAATCTCTTGCGGCTCTTCGTCACGTTCAGAGGACGACACCTTCAGCGTCTGCCCCTGCCTCTGCCAGTGCCTCTCCTGCTCCCTCTGCCACCCTGGATGAGGTCGTACGGTTGCTTCGTCGTCACGAGTCTCGCTTGGCTCGTACCGAGGAGGTAGTCTACCGTATAGCTCGTCTGCTGGGTGTTGATCTTCCTCCTTCCGTTTCTGATGATGAGGAGTTAGATGACATGGCTGAGGAGGACGTTGAGGAGCTCTGTCGTGCTTCGACTCGTGCCCCCGAGGGCACTGCTGCTGGTGCTTCCACTTCCGGTGATGCTGTTGCTGCTTCTTCTGCTGGTGCCCCCGAGAGCACACCTGTTGCCGCTACTCCTGTGGTGGATACTCCGACTGGTGCTCCCGAGGCCACTACGGTTGCTGCTTCAGAGGTTGCCACTTCAGCCGTTCCTCCTGCTGATCTTCCGGATGTCTCTGCTGATCCAGTCACCTCTTCTGCTCCTGCTGAGCCTGCAGTTGCTTCTGGTCCTCCCGCTGCCTCTTGAGTTTCTTCGAGGCCTCTCCTGATACTCATTGGATGATATATCTAGTTGTGAGAGTTGTTGGGTAGGATAGTGTGGGTGGCTGTGTCTTTTGGATCATTTTGATGTCTTTTTGATATTTTTGATGATGTCTTTTTGATATTTGATGATGATGTATTTTTTGTTGACACTCGGATATTTTGTCATATCATGATGTATTTTTGTTGTATGTCGGTGATGTACTCTGCTTCATTATATATATATATATATCAGTTGACATTTCATTATTCTGTACAATGTATAATTTTTATGTCTCTGATGTTTGATTTCGTCGCTCGACGATATTCACTTGGTTTAATAGAAATTTCTTCTATGAAAACATAGAATTGTTTTCCATGCACTAAATTAACCAAGAAATGTTGATATTGGATAGTATATTCCATAACTCAATCCGCTAAATTGATTTGAGTTTTGATGATTTCGTTTTACGATTTTTCGACGTTGGTATCTTTGACACGCCTTGATTCTATTCGTATTTTTCTCTTTGGTGTCACTTGAGCCTTCGTCGTATTCTACGACTCCCGTGCTTTTTTACTTTGAGGCCATTGTTGTTGTCGTTGTTATCCTCCCGCTCTTTTTGCTTATGCCAAAGGGGGAGAGATATAATAATAACGATGTACCAAATGTAAATTTAAAGCATTTCTCCAAGAATCTAACTTGATGTGTTAGATTCAGGGGGAGTTAAGATATATAAATGGATTTTCAAATCCGATATTTCAATAACCTTCATTTGGTATTTCAATAATTCAACAATTGATTCTCATTTAATATACTTCACTCGTCTGCTTGATGCGTATCATTTTTGTTTAAATTGGAATTAACGTGTCATCAATGCAGGGGGAGTAAGTAAATTTCATTTGAATTATTATTTTTGATTATTATTTATGTTAGTTTGTCATCACCAAAAAGGGGGAGAATGTTGGATATTGGACTCCCCGGATTTGGTTTTGGATGATGAACAAACATAAATATAATATGAACTAACACTTTGTGAGCGCAGTTATGGAGATCGTCGCCAAATTCACATGAATAACAATTACGACGTCTCAAGACTTCTCAAAGCACGTGATCGTATGCCTAAAGCTTCGTTGAAGCTTATGGACCTATTTAGAAGTCATGAAGATTCGATTGAAGCTATTGAAGACGGTATCGTCAAGTTTAATTTATAGTCTTTAAGCTTCTTTCGTAGAATGTTAAGCCTTGAGTAGGTCTTACGTTTTAAATCTTCATAACGCTCATATCTTAGCTCTAGGATCTTAGTAGAAGTCCATACAATTCTTCCCGAAGCTTCGCGCTTCGATTCGGGACTTCTTGTGCATGTTAGTTGGTTCAAGAAGAAGAACTGACCGACTAGATGGTGATCTAGTCGGTCAGCCAAGCTTCTTTGACCGACTAGTTTCTGTCAGTTAATTCTTAGCTCTTTACTGTTTACAGTTAGTCGGTCTAAGTTGACTCACCGATCGACTAGTCTGTGAACTAGTCGGTCAGTGATGCTTCTGTGACCGACTAGTTGAGCTTTCCCTGAACATGCACATTTTCACTTGAGCTACTGTTTATCATTAGTCGGTCTGTGCTCATTGATCGACCGACTAGTTGATGAACTAGTCGGTCAACTTTCCTTCTTGGACCGACTAGTTTAATTTACTGTACATGCCAAATTTTTCACCATACTTACTGTTTATTGTTAGTCGGTCTATGTTCATTTGGTGACCGACTAGTTGGTGAATTAGTCGGTCAACATTTGTTCTTGGACCGACTAAGTCTAATTCTTCTCAGACTTCAGTTTTATCTGTTAGTCGGTCCACGTTGTGTAACCGACCGACTAGTTGTGAAACTAGTCGGTCAGTTACTCTTCTTAGACCGACTAGTTCCTTAGTCTGTACTTTGATCTTTTCTCAGTTTACTCATTAGTCGGTTTACGTTCAGTGACCGACCGACTAGTTGATAAACTAGTCGGTCGGTGATTGTTCTTTGACCGACTAGTTGGGTTCAGAAAAGAGCCGTTGGAGCCCTAATTGAAACGTTTTTCTCTCTCTCTCTCTCTTCATTCCTATAAATACTTGTTGGGCTGCATTCATTGCTGCCAAGGCTGATATTAATGCAAGTTTAGAGTTCAAGAGAAATCAATCCAAGCTCATTCAAAGCTCATTCCCTCCATTCAATAATCTCTCCTAACTCTTACTTCCAAAGAGAGATTCATTGAGTGTGAAGCCTTCCAAGCCAAGTGCTTGATTCTAGGTCACCAACATCCCCAAAGCTCTC
>JAULAV010000077.1:188931-260232 GCA_030789695.1 Scilla litardierei
AACGCTAAAAGATGACATTTATAGCATAAGTTGGATGTCCGAGGGTAGTATCAAGGACATGGGGCGTATCCATTTTTCATATGAATCTCTGTGTATATATTTTGAAGACACTCGTCTTATTATTTTTTTATACACGTATATATATTTTGATGAGAGCTTTTCTTTTTACCCATGCCTTGAAACATCATATCCCATTAAAACATAAATTAGTCCACCAACAACCACTTTTTTATTCAAGATTACAATTCCATATCAAAACATTTTGATCTGTGTAAGTGTGATTGGATGATGAAAAAACGTTAGTTACTCATTAATGAATATGACTTAAATAAGTATGGAGTCTTTGAATGCAAGCATTGTTAAGAATATAATATTCAAAATCCATAAGGCATATGTTTTGCATCAAAGCTGTTTCTGATGAAAAGTGCAAAATGAGGAGATAGACATTTCACTTTTCCTTTCTGTTTATATTTTTCTTTTTCATTTTTTTATATTTTTCTTTTTTTATAGCACACCACACAAAAACAAATAAAAACACACCAAATAATATTTTCACTCTAAATATGATCAATAATGCCCAGTTCTAGACGTAGACGACAAAAGCGATCTTCTGGCAAAGGTTTCGTAAAGATATCTGCCAACTGAGAATCAGTAGAAATATATTCAATGGATACATCCTCTTTTGCCAAATGATGTCTAAGAAAATGATGTCTTACGTCTATGTGTTTTGTCCGAGAGTGATGAACAGGATTGTTAGAAAGATCTATAGCACTCTTACTATCACATCGTAATGGAACTTTTCTAAGATCCAAGCCGTAGTCAGACAGGGTTTGCATCATCCAAAGTACTTGGGCACAGCAACTGCCAAGGGCAATATACTCAGCTTCAGTAGTGGACAAAGCAACACTGTTCTGCTTACGACTAGACCAAGAAACCAATGAATGTCCTAGCATAAAACATGTTCCACTAGTGCTCTTTCTATAAATCATACTACCAGCATAATCAACGTCAGCAAATCCAATCAAATCAAATAAACCAAATGAAGGATACCAAAGGCCTAAAGAAGGTGTGTGAATCAAATACCTAAAGATCCTTTTTATGGCAATTAAGTGTGACTCTTTTGGACAAGCTTGAAAACGTGCACACAAACAAACAGCAAACATTATATCGGACCTAGACGCTGTTAAATATAGGAGAGAGCCAATCATACCTCTATAAAGCTTTTGATCCACGTCGATTCCTTTTTCATCTTTTTCCAACTTCGTCGTGGGACTCATGGGAGTTCCAATTCCTTTTGCCTTCTCCATCCCAAACTTTTTCAATAGTTCTCTGATGTACTTGGTTTGCGATAGGAAGATGCCTTCTTCAGTTTGCTTCACTTGGAATCCCAAAAAGTACTTCAGTTCTCCAACAAGGCTCATCTCAAATTGATCATGCATGACCTTCTCAAACTTTTGACATAAAAGATCATCAGTAGCACCATAAATAATATCATCAACATAGATTTGTACGATGAGAAACTGATTATGATCATGTAAAATAAAAAGTGTGTTGTCTGCACTACCCTTTTTAAAATCATTTTCCAAAAGATAAGCACTAAGGTGATCATACCAAGCTCTAGGAGCTTGCTTAAGACCGTATAACGCTTTTTGAAGTTTAAAAACATGATGTGGAAAATCATGACTTTCAAAACCAGGGGGTTGTTCAACAAACACATCTTCTTTCAGGTACACATTCAAGAATGCACTTTTAACATCCATCTGTTTAAGCTTGAGTTTCTTATAACTTGCAAAGGCTAGCAAAATTCTTATAGCTTCCAATCTAGCAACTGGTGCAAAAGTTTCATCAACATCTATGCCTTCAATTTGATTATAACCTTTAGCAACCAATCTAGCCTTATTCCTGATTACTCTTCCTGATTCATCAAGCTTGTTTTTATAAATCCATTTGGTACCTACAATAGGATAATCTTTGGGTCGTGGAACTAAAATCCAAACATTATTTCTATCAAATTCATTCAATTCATCATGCATAGCCATTACCCAACTTTCCTCAATCAAAGCAGATTCAATAGTTTTTGGCTCAATTTCAGATATAAAATCCTCATGAATGCATAAAGCACAAAGATTACTAAAAGAGGAACGAGTTCTTATACCTGCCGTGGGTGCTCCAATGATCAGTTCTGGTGGATGATTTGGATTGTATCTCAGCACTCCTCTGTTCAGTGGTTCTTCCTCTTGGTTCTCTTCTTTTTCAGTAAGTTCTTGTGCTTGACTTGGTTCAGCAGTGTCCGTTGCACCGCTATCATTCTCTGCAATTGCATCACCTTCAGTTTCCCTGCAATTCAAAGAATTATTTTCAGTTTCATCAAATTTAACATTAATTGATTCAACAATAGTCAAAGTGCGTTTATTATAAATCATGTATGCTTTGCTCCTTGACGAGTATCCTATAAGCACCCATTCATCTGATTTGGAATCAAATGTACCAAGTTGATCTCCAGTGTTTAATATGAAACATCTGCATCCAAATACTCTAAAATATGAAATATTAGGAGTCTTTCCATGCCAAAGTTCAGAAGCAGTTTTCTTTACTATTGGTCTTAGCATGACTCTATTACAAACATAACAAGCAGTATTTATTGCCTCGGCCCAAAAAGACATAGGCAATTCATACTCATTCAGCTTAGTTCTAGCCATTTCTTTTAAAGTCATATTCTTTCTTTCAACTACTCCATTTTGTTGCGGTGTTCTAGGAGAAGAAAATTCATGCAAAATTCCTTTTTCTAAACAAAAGTTTTCAAAGATTATATTTTCAAATTCTCCTCCATGATCACTTCTGATTTTTATAATTGAAAGATTTTTCTCATTTGAAACTTGATTGCAAAATTTTTGAAAATTTTCAAAAGAGTCTGACTTTTTGGCTAAGAAATAAACCGATGTAAATCTTGAAAAATCATCGACCAAAACCAAGCAAAACCTCTTTCCATTTAAACTAGCAACATCAGTTGGTCCAAATAAATCCATGTGAATTGCTATTTCCCTCATTCCTGTAAAGGTAGATCGAGTTTGCTTACCTTTCGTGCATGCAACGCACAACTTACTATTCTCGTATTTCTGATGTGGCAGTCCTCTTACTAGATTTCTGTTCTCCAGTTTCTGCAACAACTTGATTCCAGCATGTACCAATCTTCTATGCCATAGTGTTGCCTCGTCTTCCCTGCCAATCAAACATTTAGCTATTGTTAGTTCTTCAATAAAAAGTGTATAAACATTATTTTTCCTATTAGCTGTAATCAAAACATTACCTGTGACGGTATCAATGATTTTACAAAATTTTGCATCAAATACTACGTTCATACCTTTGTCACAGAGCTGGCTAATAGAGATGAGGTTGTGTTTAAGATTTTCAACCCAAATGACATCCTTCAGTTGAAAAGTGTCATTACCTACAACACCCTTCCCAATTACCTTGCATTTTCCGTTGTCCCCAAGTGTAACACTTCCTCCTTCTTGCTTTACGAGGCTAAGGAACTTGTCGTAACTACCTGTCATGTGTCTTGACTGCCAAAATCCAAATACCACTCACACTTCTGTTCCTTAGCCAAGCTGTGCACCTATACATAAGAAAAACAGGACATGTGTGACCTAAGCAATCAAACAGGTCCACGATGGTTAGTGAAAGTGCCTTTAGGAACACATACTTGTTTAAACTTGCTTTTCTTGTTTCCATACAAACAGTTCCTATATGAATGATCAATAGAACCACATGTATAACATTTAGCATAAGCAGGTTTCCTTTTAACAACTTTGTTGTGAACAATCTTCTTTTCAGAGTAATGATTTCCATATCCAAGTCCTTGTCTATTGTTTCCATGTGATTGATAACCAAGAATGATGTCGAGAGATTTCTTCCCTACACCAAATTTCTTAATACTCAATTCTAAATCAGAGATCTTGGATTTTAGATAGAAGTTTTCATTCACAAGCATGGTACTTTTACAAATAAAGGCCTTTTTATTTTGATCTTCATTTTTCTTAAAGTTTTCAACTTTCTTTTCAAGACTCATAATCTTTTCTTTGGACTTGCTTTCTTCTAGTTTTAGCATGGCACAAGATTCACATTTAGGAGCTTCATGCAAACTAGTTTTTCCTTTTAGTTTTGAAATTGTAGCTTTAAGATTCTCAATCTCAGTTTTCATTTTATCTTCATTTTGTGAAATATGAAAATTATCCTGCTGTAATTCAAAGTTGGTTTCTTTTAAGGATTCTACAGAGGATTCTAGATTAGTGATCTCTATGTTCATATTTTCACAAATGTTCATCAGTTCTGATAGAGAGAATTCGTGTACCTCTGATTTTGTTGAATCGATGTCTCCAACCAGACATAAGGATGAGTGAGCAACTTCCTCTTCTGGTTCATCCTCGTCATCGTCATCCCACGTCACAGCAAGTGATCTTCCTTTTGATTCTGTCGGGGCATCCTTCAAAGTTGGACAATTCTTCATGAAGTGTCCCTGTTTCCTGCATTTGAAACACTGTACAGACTTAGTAGTATTCTGTTCAGAAGAAAAGTTTGAAGGATTAAACTTATTAAAACGATTGAACCTTTTTGACATTTCAGACTTTCCCTGCGGTGTTTTGATGTATCTCCTGAAGCCTCTGACCATCAGGGCTTGCTCATCATCAAGGTCATCGTCGCTTTATTCAGCTTTGAATGCTATGGACTTTGCAGCTTTGGCTTCTCCCCTTTCCCGTGACTCGATAGTTTTCAGTTCCAACTCATGGGACATTAAGGTCCCAATCAAATCATCCAAGCTCAATTTGGAGAGATCTCGAGCTTCTTGGATTGCAGTAACTTTTGGACGAAAAGTACTTGGCAAGGCTCGAAGGATTTTCCTTACCAGTTCCACGCTTGGATACGTCTTTCGAAGTGCCTTTGAGTTGTAGACGATGTCTGTGAATCTTGCATACATGTCCTTGATCGTTTCTGCAGGTTTCATGTGGAAGCCATCGTATTCAGTACTGAGAAGCGCTAGTCTGGATTCCTTGACTTGAGAAGTTCCCTCGTGTGTTACTTCAAAGTACGCCAAATTTCCTGTGCAGTTAAACAATGAGAAACACGGTTAAATTCAGTTTTATCAAGTGCACAAATTATTGCATTCATTGCTTTTCCATTTAATGAAAATAATTTTTTATCATTATCATCCCATTTATCCTCAGGTATTGGGATTTCAGTATTCTCAATTATTAACACAGGTGATGTATATCCATGATCAACAATTTTCCATACATCATAATCAGTAGATACTAAGTATATTTTCATCATAGCTTTCCAATAAGCAAAATCAGTTCCATTAAATTTCGGGGGTCTGACAGCAGACTGACCTTCAGAAAATGCTGAATCATATAGACTCATTGTAAAATAGACTTAAATGGTCAAGCCTGGTGCTTTGATACCAATTGTAGGATCTAAATAGGGCCTAGAGGGTGGGTGAATAGGCCGATGACCAAATTATCGTAAGATAAAAATAATTAAGTCTAATTAAAAACAGATGAGTAAAAGTAATAGAAGAGCAGATAAGACCACAAGCAGATCAAGCAGATGACACAGTAGATTTACGTGGTTCGGTCTCCCAAGACCTACATCCACCCCCAGAACAACATCACTAAAATTGATTCTTTAAGCAGTTACAGTCACACAAGATTAGAGCCCCAACTCTAACCACACTGACTAACCCTAGCTCACCAAAGCCCAAAAAGAATAACAATAATATGATGCTCTCCCAATCCGATATGTCCCAACAACTCTGATTACCCAAAACAATATAGCGGAAGAAAGTGTAAACCAAAAACTCAACGACAAATACAATAATGTATTCACAAAAATATAAGTTCAAGAGTTTAGAAAGCTCATTTGTGAATATCTCTCTGGTTGTCGTCTTTCAGCACGTCAGTATCTTCGCAACGCTTCTTACGGAATGATCATCGGATGTCTGTAGAAGTAGTCGCTGTCCCCGTGAAAGTAGTCGGTAGAAGTTCACTCAAAATGATCTCATTTGCTGCACAAGAGGAACTTGTTGTTGAACTTGGTGTCACTGCATCGGAGATGAAGTCACGGTCGCAACGTCGTAAACGGTGCTCAATTTGGATATCTAGAACTCAAGTTATTGATGAAAATGTGAAGAGTGTAAATGGGTTTATATAGGATTGAGCTTAACGGGCTTGGTTACTGTTCCAAGGGATCCGCCACGAGGCGGTTCGCGGGTCAAACCCGTGTTAAATTTGATGTCCGCAAAGTCGGCATGTCGGCAGCCGTTGTATGAACAGTACCGTATGTCGATTTTTCAGTGTATTTCTGACGTATTCCACCGTATTTTGGCATCAAATAAATCCCAAAAATTCTGAAAAAATTCTCAAAAATCCCAGAGCCCCATATTTACATGTTAGAATTGTTTCACCTCATTTCATCACTTGTATAAAAATTTCCTTCTTTGTATACTTTGTTTTTCCTCGTATTTCCCCGTATTTTGACTTCAAACAATTTCCATAATTCCTGAGAAAATTCCCATGATGTTTATAGCCTATAATTAACTCTGGGGTAGAGTTTCATAACTATACGTCCTTGTTGATCAGATTTCGTAATTCCAAATGTAGTTTCAGCCTTGTATTTCAACATACTTGAGTACGTACATGTGTAAGCTGAGTAATCATGACCGTCTCAATGTATAGAGACCTGTGACACACTTAACAAACATATTAGAACAGTTCAGTAGGGTTTGTTATCATCAAACATAGGCTAGGATGCTGTTTCCAACGCACACAACACCAACCACCACACACACACACACAAAACCAAAAACAAGCGTGCATGCACTCCCACCCCCACCAAACAAATAATAATAATAATAATAAAATACCGATCAACAAAATTCCACATTGAACCCACAAAGAATGACAAAAGAATGACAGAACAAATTAACACACAACTAAATATTATATTAGTTGATGGACGAATTAACCACCATACCATGTCTGACTTACAATTGTTAGCAACTTGCGACCGAGTATAAAAAGAGGGAAATAAGGGAGAGAGAAAAAGTGATTACCTACAAACCTTGTCCAAGTGCTAGCAGATGTCTAAGTTAGCAAGATTTTTACCGAAGCAGCAAATATTGTAAACTGAAAATTTATGGTCCTTCTCTATGCCCCTTCTATGTGATAGTTTTTGAGATATTTTCCTTCTCTCAACCCCTACTATCTACACGATAGCTATTGAGATATTTTTCTTTCCCTTCTAACATGAAGGCAAAACAAATTGTTTATCCCCTTTCTGAACAGTATGAGCCATAAACCAGAGTGTCAGGACTCATGTCATGGTCCAACTGCAAGGCTCAAAGATATGACCATAATAAATGCATAAATTGCAACCATATCTCCACATAGATGCCGACTAATTAAACCATTATTGCATGCAAAACATAACGCCGAACTCATAACTAAATCCAACATTGGAGCAAATAGCTAAATGCAACAAGAGGCAAGAAAAAATATTAATTCCAAAGTTTTGATTATACTTTTCCCTTCCACAAAGGCCATTTCATAAAAATCAAATCACATTGTTTGAACTCCGACAACAGGACTAGATGCAAGTATTTAAAAAGGCAACATATAACCCTTAAAACTCAGATGATGCAATCTTCCTCGGGCAGAAACATCCAGAGAGTCAATGAACTATTATCATTAGCAAACAAACTGAGTTGACCCATCAATTACCCTTAAATCGTAATAGTTTTAATAATGATAATACATTGTTTGAAAACTACTCTCTAGCATCTACCGAGTGACAAAAACGTCCAAAGTCCTGAGCATCCAAGACTACCATATACTGAATGACAAAAATGTGCTGAAGTCCTAAGAGTCCAAGACTATCAAACACAACTAGGCTTTAGTTTGAAAACATGCCATTTGCCTGACCCTGAAAAATGTGATATTCTGAATCCTCATTTCTAATGGAATCGAAAGGATCTCTGAATTGATCAGAAGATCCTTTCGATTGGCTAGAATCCGTTACTTGAACGAAAATAGATCTTGTAAAATCATATTGAATATTTGACAATATATTCCGTACCCTGCTAAAAACCCGATCCTTGTTTACCAACCACACATTGTTTGAAACCAAACTTCTCCTCAGGAGGATAGATGGGACGATTCAGGTGAGATCCAATGTAGATCTAACTTTCTATTCACTCGTGGGATCTGAGCGGTCCGGGGGGACCACCGCGGCTCCTCTCTTCTCGAGAATCCACACATCCCTTATCAGTGTATGGACAGCTATCTCTCGAGCACAGGTTTAGGTTCGGCCTCAATGGAAAAATGGAGCACCTAACAACGCATTTTCACAGACCAAGAACTACGAGATTGCCCCTTTCATTCTGGGGTGACGGAGGAATCGTACACGAGATCGAGGGCATCCGACAAAGAGCCACAGGAAGAACCCACTTCGGCTAAGACATAACAGATTATTAACCGTTATTGACAATTCTCCTCCATAAAAAGCTCATAGACTGTCTGAAGTGATTCCCCATACACATCATTCACAATACCTTACATTAATCCACTACCATGTTGCTACTTCCCTCCAAGCAATCATACGTTGCTATCCAATCTCCATGACCAATATTCAGACTATCTCAAACATTTCTCACGAATGAACTGTGCCCAACTGCTTGTCTACAAAGATGTGTGATGTCACCCATTTCATCCTCCTCATACAAGCTGACATGATTGTTTGGCATTTTTCATCCACCGAACAATTTGGCCTGCATTTGGTAAAACTATTATCAACTTTGGCCTGGTTTAGGATAGTTTTACAAAATTTAGTATAAGGTAGATCTTTAAAACTTCAAAAGTTCTGGTGCTTTTTTTCAAAGTTCAGGGTATGTTCATGAGACTAAGACAAAGTGCAGAGTAGTTTTTCAAAATTCAACCCAACAATTTAACCAATAACGCTAGTTGTCTTTGCCAGTCTCCCCCATTTCATGAGTATTCTGAAATACATTGCAACACCATTCCCTGAAGCAACTCAAGTAGTTCTATGCACTATGGCTATAGTGATTAAAGGGCAGACAATAAATAAGACCCGCTTACAGACACTGGCTCACTTTACTCGCGTTTGCACATGACTAAGCACCTTACATCAGCCCCTGAGCCCATTAGAATGGAGGCGAGCTGAGGAAATGCAAATGAACCTATAAAGCAATAGCAGAACTTGCATATGATAGTGAAATGTCGTGCTAGAAACCAAAAGTCTCCATGTCCATATGCATGGGAGATATAACTGCAATATTTGATTTTTGTATTTTAAGGAAATAGAGTATCTAAGGAACTAGTTTATTGTTAACACTAATTTATTTTAAACCTAACATAAATTGTGCAGATTTGAGATATCTCTCTCGTGAAATTAACTACAGAGTCAATTTTATATGTGCCTTTCTTGTACATAATTACAAATGAAGCCCGCATATTCAGTATGACAGGAATACCCAAGTACATAAAACTCAATAATTATAGTTATGGATTAATACTGACAAATAAAGCTATGTTATGTAAGACCACAATTACTTTCTTACTAGTTTCCTTGGGTATGTCACGTTCAATATCTTCCTTAGTTTTAATTTTCAAGCCAATCTACTTAGTTGAATATACTAATACAATTCATTTTTATATCTGATAGTAAACATACTTAATATACTACCAAATTTCAAGCTCACTAGTTGTCACTTGTCACCATGATTGCGTATGCTTCTAATGACACTGTATTTCGTGCTCCACACTTGCTGCCATGTAGAACACGAGTTCAAAATCAATAAAAACCAAATTATATGACCAGAAGACAAAACAACTGATGACGAAACCAGCGACCAGACAGAGTAGTAACATATATAACTTGAAGTGCATATAACACCGTGTTATACAAGAGCAAGGTAGTGTGACATCATAACAATTCTGTAGAAAACTGCATATGAAACGTCAGCATGGAACAGGTCAATTCAAAGGCCATCTGGCAGATAAAACCATATTATATATCAATCAATCAAGAACAAACACCAACATAATTTTCAAGTTTTAATAGAGTCCAAAATTTGTAATGAAAGCAAATCATCACACATAGGATTGATTCCCCCATGACTGATAATGCATTAGCATTAAATAAATTATTTAAAGAACAGCTGAATCAGCTCACGGAAGAACCTTCCAAAAAAACTTCCAGAAAAGCAAGGGAATAATTCATGTTGATCCTAGAATAATTCTGACAGTATCATAGAACCTTAGCAGATGCAATCTTTTATACTTAACATTGCAATTGAATTTCTATCTCACAATAAAAGATCTTAAAACGAGAAGTTATTTGGGGTACAAACTCAAACCATATTACCGAAAAAATTTCAAGACCTAATTAGAAAGAAAGATGGACAAAATTGATTCAAACTTTAAAATCAACTACATGTGCCCTACGACCAAGCGATCAACATCAGATTGAATCCAAGGAAAACAGCAAACATCATCGGCTCTTCAATTCCCTAATTAGTACCATAATCATAAAAAAGGGAAGAATAAACATCACAAACAAAGATGGTAAAAGATAAACATTAAATTATATTTAATATCAACAAAAAATATCAAAGAGAGGGGAAATAGAGAGGGAGTAAAGGTCGGGGTCTTTGGGTGTGTATTTATAGGCAAATTTGAAGCTGATGTTTGAATCAACTGGTCTTAACTTCCAAAATTCAATATCCATCAAACAATAACCATATAGTTAGAGTTGAAAATTATACAATGGAGGGGGTATGGACGCTTCCAATTAAGAGGATGTCAGTTGCAACTCAATAAGCAATGCAATCTAATTCTAAAAATTTAAAGGAAAGTGGTCAAGGCATACAAACACCCATAAACCTGCAGAAACCAAGAATTGCAAGAATTTTACTCATTTCAATTTGCCCTTGCACCACCTATTTATAGAAAGCACTAATATACATAGAATTACAGTCAATAGAATCTCATACCTGATTGGTCTTGTTAGAACTCTAAAGCCATATCTCACATATGCAAGAATCATATCAAAAATCAAGGACAATCATTATACTAGCAGTCACCTAGATCAATGCCTCTCATGCCAGGAAAACATGACATTATGAGACTTTCACACCATAAATTAAGTACAATTAGAGGTGTTACTGCTTCAATGATGTTCTATTATGGTGTACATGTCAAAAAAAATAAGTCCAGTAAGAAGAGGTGAATCAATGAATTACACAGTATACACATATATCAAAAACATGAACTAATAACATATAACTAGTCAATGTTCTTACTGTACAATAGTTATCATCCATATGGTTCATGTTTTAAAAATGAGCCAAAATAGTAAAAACAACTTTGTTATGTATATATGCAAGTCCAGCCATGTAAACGTCGAATTTGATATATACATACATGCCTAACAAATTGACTTGATGTAAGATAAATGTCAGTATAATGGTCTCCATGTCTATATGTGTGAGATATATAACTGCAACTAATCTTCTATCGAACTTTCTAATACAGAATTACAAATGAAGTATGCACATCGGATTCACCAAAGGTACCACAAGTATAGATAAATAAAGAGAACTTAGATATTGTACTACTTATTGATTATGGACAAATAGAGCTATGTCAATATGTAAGATGACAATTTGATGATTAACTAAACTTTCATTGGGAGCTAATCTTCATTTTTTTTCTTTAATGTCTTGCATCATAAATACTAGCACAGAGTCAGTAACTCCTGCCTAAAAATTTTATTTTTTTAACAGACCGAGATGCTGCATTAAGTTTAGTGCGCACATGAGCCATTATCAATTATAGTATATCAAAATCCCTCAAAGTTCGTCATAACTTCAAGTTCATTGTACCAGACATCAAATAGGCCCTCAAGTAAAAGATATCTTGCTGTAAAACATGAAACATGGAACAGAAGATGATAGTTATATTTGACACGTCTCATGCATCATTTCCGACTTACTAAGACTGCCATGCATGCAAAGCTTAGAATCTAATGATGTCCATGAATCATTGTCTGCATTCAATACAAACGTATATGTTACTAGGTACCTAAACATTATCCTGACAAATGGTTATATGGACTAAAAAAGAACCAACAAAAAATAAACATATATCCAAAGGAGGCAAAAACTTGTCTGTCCACAAGTACCTAAATAGTATCCTGACAAATGGTTATATGGACCAAAAAGAAACAACAAAATTTTGGAAAAAAAGAAAAGGAAATAAAGCAGGAAATGTATTGATTTACAATGGCAGTAAATGGTTAACAAAATATATTTTCTTAACTTAGCCTAGATGCTTGACTGCAAAGAAATAAAAGAGTATGTTACTCCAACAGCATCTTAGGAAACTAGGTAACCTACACACCCCAACATTCTAGTCTGACAAATATAAAATTTACAGCATAGATGAGCAGGTGCCTCTGCCTCGTCTGTATAAATTAATAAAAAAGAAACTCCATCATGGAATTTGCAGCCTGCTTTTTCTGTAATTGTGTGAACAAGGTCAAGAATGAAACCAAATAAAACAATAACCACATTATAACAGAAAATCATGGATGAAAAGTGAGAGAGAACAAAAGCTGAGAGCTACATTTGGTTTGGAACCGAAAAAGATCAAGTACATGCCAAAGGTTCAACAAAAAAGAGCCTTAGTTTAATCATTTTAGGCTTATATATTTTATTATATTAGTGGCATATGCGCGCGCGCGCGCGCGCGCGCACACACACACACACACACAGAGAGAGAGAGAGAGGCACAATACTCTTTTAGAGTAATTAATTGTTTTCTTTATTTTATTTTAGCCACATGTATTGTGTGTGTGGCTTAAGCCTATCAATAAGCATGTAATCAAACCTTTTGAGGAATGATGAGTTGATTGTTTTGATAGCAATCTTAGTAGGTTCGTAAGGATCTCTAGAACCCTTCAAATCTCAGCGCATGTGATGTGCTCATGAGTGATGGTGCAAGGCTCTTGGTGTCAAGTTTAATAGATATCTTTTATTTATCATGTAATAACCTAAATCCATAAGTCCACCCTTTTCAATCAAAGCCTAGTCTTGATCTGTTCTTGCCCAACATTCAACATTGCAAAATCCTAAACTTAGCTTCAGCTGCCCGTTCCTCATCAAAAAAAATCACCAATGAAGCATAGTGTTGGTTTGAAACTAAAAATGAAGGAAAGAGCAAATTATCTATATGATACACTTCTTCCAATAAAAAAATTGTAGCGTCCGACACACCGGGACACATTACACATGTCTATGTATGGCACTTACAAGTATGCAAATCGTTATTCACCTTCAAAGTTCAAATATATACCATATAAAGTATATTATGATATCTTTTGACAAAAGCTATTGTTTGATAAATTATCCTATTAAATGTATGTTCTTTCCATATGAATATTAACTAAAATATGCATATGTGCAGAAGAGATATACATATCGTGTCCTCGTGTCTATGGTATAGATAATTACCGTGTTTGACACCTAATATCCATGTCGGCGTGCAATACGCATGTCTGCACTTTCAAATCATAGCAATGATGCAAAGTCTTATGAATGAAATTGTGCGTCGCTCCACTGTCGATCAGTACCATCACGTCCTGCTCACCCAGTCTCCCTACCAACTTCATGGTGTGATTCGGTGTGAATCCCACCACGGAATTTAGTGATACCTCTGCCCTGTCTAGGTGTAAATGCTCCCATCATCCTCCTCCTCACCCGCTACTAAATGCACTACTTCATGCTAGTCTTCCTCATCTGGTACTATCGTCAGCTGTAAGATACACCCCACACATCGGTGTCCAGGCGTGAACCTCTCATCGCATTTGAAGCATAGCCATTTTCGCACCTCTCTCTCTCTCATCTCTGCATCCGTCATACGTTTGAACTGCCCTCCAGAAAGTGCCTAGCTGGAGCTGCTCCTCCATGTGTTGCCTTCTAAGTTGAAGGCAGATAGGCATGCGGCCACTGGCATCTGATGTAGGACATGATAGGATCTAGGGATTTGGTGGAGGATTTGAGAAAGAACTAGATAATTGGGGATTTCTTGGCTTCACACCAAGGGTTTCCGAGGCTTCGCATCAAGGAGGGGAGTGGAACCTTTCACAGGTTTTGAGAAATTTCTCTGTTTTCATTCATTCGTTGATTAATTTCCTAAAATAACGAGTCCAGTGGCATTTATATATCCTTACAACCAAATAACTAAAAACAAATAACATCCTAATAGATAAGATCAAACAAAAACAAAAAAATACTAACAGAAAAATCTAGAATCCTAACTGAAAATCAAAATCTAACTAAACCTAACTAATCAGAACTTGATTCTCATCATTCTCTCATGTTTGAAAACTTCACCTCTTGATGAAGGGCGGCAAAAAGTAGCACAGCTGAGCAGAAATCAGTGGTCCTCTGCAGCTGGAAAAGACGCGTCCACGAACTTTGAAGTGTACCATGATGCAGATTGGTAGAAGCACGTCCTCTGATAATTTATTCCAATTAATGAATGATATAAAAACATTCAACACATGTTTATTGGTTAGGGTAAGAGGATCCAAGAATTTTGACACAGGCTCAACTGATAGCTCATGATAATGGTCTGCCTTAGGTTCGAAATGCGGCACAAAATCGAGCTCTGCTTTTGATTCTGACTGCGATACGGGAACAATCTCTAGTTCAGACTCTAATTCAGGCTCTCGATGTCGCTTCAATACTGGCTTATGTTCCAAATCAGGTTCGGGCTTCAACTTAGTCTCAGACACCAACTGTGTCTCAATCTCTAAATCGGGATTAGGCTTCAGCTCTTGTTCAATCTCACACTTCGCCTCATGTGTTAGATCGACCTCGACTGTGGACTCGGGCTCGAGTTTACTCTGCTGCTCCCTCTCCAAGTGTTCGAAAAGGTTGCGGAGCTCACATATCAGTTCGACTGAATCATTCTTTACTTTCGGGCTTGAAACATGTTGAGGTGCTTGGGAAATATACCGATGCTTGGAAGAATATCGACATCGAAAAGCAGAACTGAATGTTGACCATCGATGATAAGGAACTCGAAAACTCGAGCACCAAGATAGCGCTTCTCCACCTAGCTTGAGATATGCATACTAATATTTTTCTTCGTCAGAAAAATCAAAACGGGAGAAAAACTTCTCAAGATAGTACTCCCAATCATCATACCTAAATTTATCCATGAAGCCATAAAAGAATGGTAATGGTTTCCACTTCTCAAGCTCAAAATTGGTTCGGAGTTATTGTAATAATCATCATAGTAATCACTGTTGAATCCCATAATTTAGAAAAGATTTGCTTGTATGGATGTCATATGCGTAGCCGGCTGAGTCAGCTATCGACTGGCACGAACGACACTAAATTCGGGCTTCAAACGGCCACGAAATCGTCAAAACACAAAAACTGCGCAGAAATTCTTGTAGCGGTACTATAGCAAGTACAGAAAATATTGTAGCAGGAACGGTGGCAGTTACTGTAGTATCACAAAATTATTGTAGCAGCTTGGACTTTTGTTTTGTTTTGTTTTTGTGTAGGAAGGCGGTTGATTCGAAGAGTAGGGTTAGGGTTTTGATTATTTTTGGAAACCTTAGGGGAAGATTTTCAGAAAAGAAATGATTCGTTCGGCTATGATACCAAATTGATGTAGGACGTGATAGGATCTAGGGATTTGGTGGAGGATTTGGAAAAGAACTAGATAATTTGGGATTTCTTGGCTTCACACTAAGGGTTTCTGAGGCTTCGCACCAAGGAGGGAAGTGGAACCTTTCACAAGTTTTGAGAAATTTCTTTGTTTTCATTCATTCGTTGATTGATTTCCTAAAATAACTGGACTAATCTTAACTAAAATTCTAAGTAAAAATCCTAACAAAAAAATCTAGAATCCTAACTGAAAATCAAAATAAAATCTAACTAAACCTAACTTGATCCTCATCAGCATTACCCCACGATCCCCTGATCTGTCGCTCCTCCGCATGCTTCTCCCCTGCCATGTGCGCTAGACGGATCCTATCCAACAGTCCCCTCGGAGTCTGCATCCTCATCTCAACCCAAATGGAAGGCTTCAATCTCTTCATGAATGTCCCCACCAACGACTCATCTGACACCCCCGTAACTTGCCCGGCCAAAGCTTCGAACTTCTTGATGTATTCTCTTATTGACTCATCCTGTCTAAGTGTATATAACTGCTCGAAAAAATCTCCCCCCTGTGCCTCTCGAAAACGTATCATCATCTTCCTTGTCAACTCCTATCACGTCTGCAAGGGACTCTGCATCTATAGCCATTGGTACCATGCCAGTGCCTCCCCCTCAAAATAAATGACCACTACTCTCAATACTTTAGCCTTGGTGAATCTTATCACCTCAAAGTATCTCTCGGCTCTGTATATCCATCCCTCTGGGTCGATGCCCTCGAAAACTAACTTCTTCAACTTCTATAGGCGTCGATCTGCATTTGTCCCCCTTACAGCTCCCTCACGCTGCCTGTCCTGCCTACGCCACCATTGGCCTGCCTATAAATGTCGGTCCTGCATGGTTCCAAACCATCGAGGTCCTCCTTTCTCAATGAATCTCGGTGGATCTTCATGGTATCGCTCATAGACCTCGTACTCCGTTTGAGGCCACCGAGGCATATCCTAAACAAACATCATGGGGGCCTTCGCCCATGTTCCGCGCCCTCGTGGAGGGTCGAAATCCCCCAATACCCCATGGGAAGACCGTCGACCCGCTAGAATCCCTCCACCGCCGCCAAAATCCCCTTCGGGTGGGGGTCGCACCCCTGACCAGACACCGACCCCCACCTGCAGGGTCGCCGGGGCCTCTGGTATGCCCCGACGGCCCTAGTTCCTCCTTTCACACGCTGGGGGCTGTTGGAAGCCCCCCGCTCCACGCACGCCCCATGCAGAGGTGCCCGTGCCGGTCGCTGGGGCCGCCTAGGTCCCTAGAGAGCCTCTGTGGCCCTGTTGGCCCCCGCCAAAGCCACGTGGGGCTGTTGGAAGCCCACGCCCATCATGTCTCACATGCCGCCGCCAAACACTCTTTTGGAGGGGATTTTCTGAACCCGGAACCCTCGGATCCCCCCTTAGCAGCCCTCCGATGTGGTCTCCCTCGTCATAGGATGACCCTTCCACATCTTCAACAAATCCCTCTATGCGCTCTTCGTCCGTTCCCTTCCCTTTGAACAAAGGTGACCCTTTTATGTCTTCCACAAGTTACGCTAGAGTTTAATCCATTCGTTGTTGTGATTTGATTATGGCATCCAAATGTGATTGTGTTTTGATTGGGATGCGGCCATCTCCGTGCGAACCTCTTCAATCTTCGTATCAAGCTTTTCCTCGAGCAATTCAATCTTGTCCTTGGATCTGGTGTTCGCCATGTGGATTTAGGGCTTTGATACCAATTGATATGAATTTGGATGGCAAACAACTAAAGTGCTGCTTTTTATATGAGAAAGAGAAATATAAAAGTGGGCACGATTAAGAAAAACAATTAAGCAAGCAAGATAAAGAATCATTTAGGAGAGTATCCGCTCCCACTATCTTGTGTTGATGGAATAAAGTAATCTCCCAAAGAACTATCCCTAACAGTTTTTCCCAATCAAAATAAGCATAAACCCTCCAATGGCCAGGCGGCCCTAATTGTAGCCTAATCCCTCTTATTCCCAAAATTACCTACATGCCACTCCCTTCATAAAATTACCTACATGCCCCTCTTTAAGTGCAGTCGGCCTCCTCTCGCTCCAGTAGCCTAGCCCGCTCCCCGGTCCACGCCCGCGTGCGCTTGTCCTCCGCCTTTGATGCCATGTCGCCTCCTTTGATACATAATAATTGTATCACATCATCTTACATTGCAATACCATCTCGCTTAAAGCATCTCAAATAGTTCTATTATTGCGGCTCATGTGATTAAAAGCATATATAAATTGAAGTTCCACTTACAATCATTGGCTTCACCTTACTAATTTGTGTGCAAGACCAAGCACATTACTCAGCACCCAAGCACAAAAAACCAAGGCAATTGACTAGCTGATGAAATTCAAATGACCTCATTAATCTATGGAAATTCAAATGGACTTGTTAAGCTATGGCAGAATTTGAAAATGATTATTAAATAGCATGCTTGAATCAAGCAAACAAACAGCTTTCCTGCAAGACCTTTCCCAGTACACGAGTGTTTGCCTCGCATATCCAGATGCATAACACTGTCACAACATCAAGCATGAGCAATAACATATCCTGGAAGCCATAAAAAAACTTGTAGACCTAGTAACTGAACAGAAAGAATATGAAAATGAATGCAACTATAATATATGCACATATGCCAATGCACAATCTCCTCAAAAAATAGGACACCTCATAGAAGGATATTATGTACATTTCTTTATATATTTCAGCAAACGCTAATATTCCGTTAAAAGAATAGTGCTTTTTGTTTGTCTAAAACACAATGATAACAGTGCATGAAAGAACTGATAGAAATTTTAACTCTTTTGAACCAACATAATAGTAAAGGACCTTGGCTATAGATTATGATCTTCCACGCAACAGCTTATCACACATCTGACAATGAAACATATCATTCATGTATTATGTTTTAAACATAAATATTGTTATAACAAATCTACATGGTGGAACGAGAAACAACATTTTAAAATCTCACCAAACATTCATGTGCCAATTAGCACATATAGTAAGATAAAAAAGATGATAATTGGGTACTTCCAATAGAAAGACTGTATAAAACAAGCACAAGAGGATAATGCCATAAAATCTCACCAAACATACATGTGCCAATTAGCACATATGGTAAGATAAAAAAGATGACTGTATAAAACAAGCACAAGAGGATCATGCCAACCCAAGAAATCAGATGACATAAGTCCCAATTCAGTATCCATCTGCCAAAAAACAGAGTTGAAAATCATACAAAGGAACGGGCATGGGTAATTCCAATAGAAAGACCATAAAAATAAGCAAAAGAGGATAATCCCAAACCGAGATAAACTGATTATGTAAGCTCGAATTCAATGCACAATTCATACAAACTCTATAACCCAACCACATGCAGAAATCCATATTTTTGCTCAGTTTCGTTCGCCCTTGCACCCATTGATTATAGGCAGTACTAATAAACTTAGAATTACTGCAACAGCAGATTGTGTCGCACTTGACTAATTTGAATTTTAAAGCCATACCTCACAGATGCCAAAAACTCATGGCAAAGGTCAATGACAAGCTCAGTCTTGTTTCCACTGTGTGCATACACCAAGCAATCCCCTAAATGAATGCCACTCATGCAAGAAGGCCATGCCATTATAAGACTTTCACCCCTATATATTGAGGCAATTAGAGGGGTTGCCTTACATACATTTATGTTTATTATATTATATATGTTGGCAAAGACACACCAACCATGTAAGAAGAGGTGAGACACTAAACCAAAGCATATATCAAAGCAAGAAGAAACTAATAACACACAATAACTTGAACTTCTTATCTTGCAAACTCATCACGAATTTGTTGCCAAAAAGTGCAGCGTTGAACGAAAAATTAAAGCTATAATATACTACAATAACTATAGTTGTGTAAGAATACAAGTTCAGCCATGTAATGTTTAATTTTATACATACATCAATATTTTATAATTTATACAAATCAATTCCAAATTGATTTACTGTAGAAAAATTTTCAGCATAAAGGTTTCCACTATGGATATGAAATACTATAAAGCACAAACACTTCGAAATGGGTCACATCCATGTCAGGCACAAATACTTCCCACCATATATCAGACGACTAAAAGGTATGTTCAATTCAAAAAGCCAAAGAGTTCTGTGTTTGAGCCGTGTCTTCATTAAATAGAATCTAAAGATTATCATTAAATAGAATCTAAAGATTACATATGAAATACTTTAAATCAAGGTTTTAGGTCTCGGTTTCGGTCTCGGTATCGCTCTTCCCAAAATTTAGGTTTCGGTATCGGTATCGTCCGTTTCGGTGGTTTCGGACGGTAGTTTCGTTTCATCGGTATCGGTAGTTTCAGATACTTAATACTCTATTAAATACTATCAAATATTATCAAATATTAGCACAAATACCTTTTTACTAGTTACACATTTTGTTAAAAGTATTATGCTAAATATATTACATTTTTTTGATCAACAGGATTGAAAATAAATGAGAATGGCAAGCTTCTGAATAAATGGAAGGGTTTGGTGGCTGAAAATGATAACTTTGTAAATAAATGGAAAACCTTTAGTGGCTGAATGTCAAGCTTGTAATTAAATGGAAAGCCTTTAGTGGCCAGCTCACTCAAAAGGTCAAACTTCTTAATAAATGCTAGCATGTGTTGGACAATTGCACTTGCACCGTGCAAACAAAATTTAAATTAAATGCTAGAATATGCTACCATGTAAGATCTCAAATTGCAGGAGGCGGGCTTCTTCGGGGATGCGACGGGAGGCGGGCGACCATGAGGTACGTCCATCTCTTCGTTTCTTCTTCTTTTTCTGGATTTTGGTGATGTTTCCTCCTCCTCCTTCTTGTTTTCATTTTTTTAAGTTTTAGTCGGTATCGGACAAGTTTCGGCCGGTATCAGTCGATACGGCCGAAACCCAGGCCGATACGGCCGAAACCCGGCCGATACGGCCGAAACCGAGAAGTAACATGTGGTTTCGGACCGGTCCCCTCCGAAACCGATCCGAAACGGCCGAAACCTTTAGGTTTCGGCCGAAACCTAAAACTATGCTTTAAATACACATGTTTCTCAAAAGAATATTTTGAAAATGCTCTTAGCTATATGTTACTATGTAAATAAGCCGAAACATCACTGGGAACTTTGTTAGCAACCAATTGGGATTTTTGGCTCCCTTTGATTGCATAGAAGATTTTATATTATATTCTACCATTTTTAATAGAAGACATTCTCATGACTACTAGTTCTGATGTGTATTTTATATAGATACACATGCATGTACATTCATGATTGTCTCGCCTTGTCACTCTACTTCTTAAAAGTTTGGTGCGCCTCCATGTTTGTGTTGTGCAAGTGTGTGCCTCATAAATGAGAAATATGACTGCAAAATTGATTTTGTCAATGGTTAGAATATTTGAATAACTAATGCATTTTAAACCTGATATTATTGTAGATTCTCTACAAACTTAACTATATCTTCTATAGAACCTTCTCATAGAGAATTACAGATGAAGCATGCACATTGAATTAACCAAAGCTACACATGTAATATTAAGACAATACAGTACTTAAGGATTAATATGCATAAATAAAAAATTATTCAATACATAAGACCACAATTACTTTATGGGCTAATTAATTTTTTAAATTTAATTTTCAAGTCAATGTACTAAGCTGCATACTAATATAACTCATTTATATAGCTGATAGTAAAATTAAGATATTTCGTATATTACTAAATTTCATGCCCACTCATTGTAACCATAGATGCATATGCTTCGTATGAAACTGTGCTGTGTTCCACACTTGTTATCACATAATAGTCAACAAGTCCAAAATCCATAAAAACCAAAATTTTAAAATATGAAACATTGAAACAATTGATGAGGAAACCTACACCCTTTACTAACATCAAAAACTTGAAGCACTCTACCCCCTAAGAATTTGGACATCATGACAATTCTATACTATATATCAAATTAAAAACCAAGAACAAAAACCCTAAAATAACTTTCAAGTTTCAATAGATTCCAAATTTGAAACAAAATCAAATCACCGAACATGGCATAGATAATAATTTAAAATATATAAATTTCACAATAAAAGATCCTAGAGCGAGAGTCTCGAATCATATTACCGAAAAAAGTGATTTATATTCAAAATTGAAGGATCAATTTCCTACAAATGATGTCCGGGAAAACAATATTAAAAAATGCTTCCATACTAACCGCATAATCGATTTGATTTTATCGAGAATTAATATTGCACATAGTAATTAAAAATTAATCAAGAACTAATAAGAAATACGAGATGGGCCAAATCGATTAAAAATTGAAAAATAAAAACCAGAGCCCTAGAAAGAATAGAAGACTGCTATCGGCAAGGCATCAGTGTTCCAATTCCCAAATTCAGAATACTAGAATCATCGAAAAAGGAAGAAGAAACATCACAAACAAAGGAGAAATAAAACTAAACTAAACTAAACCAACGTACCAGCGGGGAAGAATGAGCTAAAGAAAAGAAAAGGGGACCTTCGAGCGTATTTGCAGGCAGAAAAGCTGGGGTCGGTGATTGGGTAGGTCGGTTGTTTGGGGCCAAGATTCCATCATGTCCAGCATGTCGGTTTTGAGAAAACACGTGGGAAGGTTTCTTTGTTTCTTTCTGATATCTATTCAAAAGGTCTACATGTACTACAGACTCAATGTGCTATGTACCTTTGTTGTATATAATTACAAATGAAGTACATATATTCAATTCACCAAGGGTATCACAGGTACACATAAGTTAAGAAAACTCAATAATTGTAGCAGTTATGGAATAATACTGACAAATAAAGCTATATTAGACCACAGTTACTTATTAGTTTTCCAACGTGGATGGCACGTTTCTTTTCTTTGGATTTTCAAGCCAATGTACTCAGCTGAATATACTAATACAACTCATTTACTTAGCTTATAGTAAACTAAACATATTCAACATATTACTAAATTTCATGCCCACTAGTTGTCACTAGTCACCATTGATGCATACACTTCTAATGACACGGTATGTCATGCTCCGAACTTGCTGTCGTGTAGAAAACAAGTTCAAAATACATAAAAACCAAATTGTAGGACCAACGAAACAACGGATGAAGAAACCAGCACCCATACAGAGCAGTAACATATATAACTTAAAGTGCATCTAACACCATGCTATACAAGAGCAAGGTAGTAGGACATCATAACAAGTCCACAGAAAACTGCACATGAAAAGGCAGCATCGAACAAGTTAATTCTTAGGCCATCTGGCAGATAAAACCACAGTATTTATCTATCTATCAAGAAAAACACACAAACATAACTTTCAAGTTTTAATAGGTCCAAATTTTGCAATGAAAGCAGATAACCACACATAGGATTGATTCCCCGTGATTGAAAGTGTGTTAGCATTAAATAAATTATAAAAACAGCTGAATAAACTCACAGAAGAATCTCCAAAAAACATCCAGAAGCAACAAAATAATTCATGTTGATCCTATAGTATTCTGACAATATCTTAGCAGGTGCAATCATTAATCTTAACACAACAATCAAATTTCTATCTCACTATAAAAGATCCTAAAGCGAGAAGGTTATTTGGGGTACAAACTTGCACCATAATACCAAACAAATGATCGATATTCAAAGCAAAATATTAATTTCCTTCAAATGTCGCCCTAGAAACGAAAATAAAAAGTGTTCTCCAATGCTAATTGCATAACCAATTTAAACTCATTAAAAATATTGCAATTAATAATTAAAAAATCATTTAAGACATAATTAGAAAGACAAGAGAGACAAAATTCATTTAAAATTAAAAAATTAACAACCAATGCCCTACAAACAAGCAATCAATCAGCTTGAATCCGAGAAAAACTGCAAACAGCATCAGCTCTTCAATTCCCTAATTAATACTATAATCATCAAAAAAGGGGGGAGGACAAAACAAAGAAGGTAAAAAATAAAACATTAAATTAAATCTAATATCAACATACCAGATCGAAGAGATGGGAAAGAGAAAGGAAGTAAAGGTCGGGGTATTTGAGTGTATTAATAGGTAAATTTAAAGCTGGGATTTGGATCAATGGGTCTTGGGGTGTAACTCCCAAAATTCAATATCCATCAAACAATAGCCATATAGTTAGAGTTGAAAATTATACAAAGAAATGGCTATTATGGACACTTCCAATTAAGAGGATGTAAGTTGCAATTCAATATGCAATGCAATCTAACTCTAAAACTTTTAAGGAAAGCGTTCAAGGCAGCATACAAACACAAACGTAAAAACCACTCATAAACCGGCAGAAACCAAGAACTTTACTCGGTTCTATTCACCCTCGCACCCATTATTTATAGGAAGCACTAATAAACATAGAAGTACATCAATACGTATTGTACCGGACTGGACTTGTTAGAACTTTAAAGCCATACCTCACATATGCAAAACTCATATCAAAAATCAGGGACAAGCTTTACACTAGCAGTCACCTAGATCAATGCCTCCCATGCCAGGAGGACATGACATTATAAAACTTTCACCCTATAAATTAAATGCAATTAGAGGGGTTGCTACATAATGAGTTCAATAATGTTCTATTATGGTGTACATGTTAACGAATAACTAGTCCAGTAAGAGGAGGTGAATCAATGAAATACACATGAAACAACTAATAACATATAATCAGTCAATGTTCTTATGTATAAAAGTCATTTAAAAATTGAACCAAAATAGTAAAAATTGTAATCTACTTTGTTATGTACATATGCAAGTTCAGCGAAGTAAACTTCAAATTTGATATGGACATACATGGTTTATATGAACAAATTGACTTGATGTTAGATAAATGTCAGCATAATGGTCTCCATGTCTATATGTGTGAGAGAGAAAACTGCAACATTTCTTCTACCAAACTTCCGTATACAGAATTACAAATGAAGTATGCACATCAGATTCACCAAAGGTACCAGAGGTATAAATAAATAAAGAGACCTTAGATATTATAATACATAGATTAAGGACAAATTGAGCCATGTCAATATGTATCATGACAATTTGATGATCAAATAAACTGTCATGTGGAGCTAATGTTCATTTTTTCCTTTAATGTCACATCTTTGCATCATAAAAACTAGCATAGAGTTAGTAACTCCTGCCTAAAACTTCACTTTTTAACAGACTGAGATACTACTTAAGTTTAGTGCGCACACAAGCCATTATCAATTATTGTATATCAAAATCCCTTAAAGTTCATCGTAGCTTCAAGTTCATTGTACCATACATCAAATAGGCCCTCAAGTAAAAGATATCTTGCTGTAAAACATGAAACGTGGAACAGAAGATGATAGTTATATTTGACACGTCTCCTGCATCATTTCCTACTTACTAGACTTCCTAGCAAGCAGAGCTTAGCATCAAATGCTGTCCAGGAATCATTCTTTGTATTCAATAGAAAATTATAGGCTACTAGGTAACTAAACAGTATCCTGACAAATAGTTATGCTGACTGAAAAAAGAACCAACAAAAATAAACAATTAATTTAAGGAAACAAAGAAGGTAAAAACATGTCTGTCCACAAGTAGCTAATTAGTATCCTGGACCTAAATAGTATCCTGACAAATAGTTATACAAACTAAAAAGAACAAACCAAAGTTTTAAAAAATAAAAAATGAAATAAAGCAGGAAAATTATATCGAAAATTTACAATAGCAGTTAATGGTTAACAAAATATTTTATTAACTTAGCCTACATGTTTGACTAGCAAAGAAATAAAACAATATGGTACTCCATCAACAGTTTAGGAAACTAGGTACCCTACCCACCCCAACATTCTGATCTGACGAACGAACATGAAAATTACAACATAGAGGAGCAGGTGTCTCATCTGTAATAAATTACTAAAATAGAAACTCCATTATGGAATTTGCAGCCTGATTTTCTGCAAATGTGTGAACAAGGTCAAGAATCAAAGCAAATAAGAGAATAACCATATCATAAATGAAAATCATGGAGAAAAAGTGACTCAAAACAAAAGCGGATTGAGAGCTACATTTGCTTTGGGAACTGAAAAAGATAGAGTACATGACATTGCCTTATTTTAATCATTTTATTTTTAGTTATTTTATTATGTAAGTGGCATGTGCACACACATATGCCCAATGCTCCTTTAGAGTATTTTATTGTTTTCTTTATTTTATTTTAATCGCACGAATTGAGCATGTGGCTTACGCCTATCAATAAGCATGTAATCAGACCTTTTGAGGAATAGAATTGATGAATGAGAATGAGTTTATTGTTTTGAAAGTAATCTTAGTAGGTTTGCAAGGATCCCTACATCTCTTCGAAATCTCACCACATATGATGTGCTCCCGAGTGACGGTGTGAGGCTCTTGGGCGTCACACTAATAGATATCTTTTATATATCATGTAATAACCTAAATCCATAAATCCAGTCTTTTCGATCAAAGCCTGGATCTATTCTTGCATAAATCTCAACATCGTAAAATCCTAAATTTAGCTTCAGTGTTCCGCTCCTCGTCAAAAAAGCACCAATGAAGCATAATGTTGTTTTGAAACTAAAAATGATGAAGGAAAGAGCAAATGATCTATGATATGTTACACTTCTTCCAATAAAGAATTGTAGCGTCCAACACACCGGGACACAATACACACGTATATTGTGTATGACACAAGTATGCACATCGTTATTCACCTTTTTTGTTCAAATATATACCATATAATGTATATTATGATCTCTATTGACAAAAGCTATTGTTTTACATTTTATTCTATTAAACTTATGTTCTTTTCCTATGAATATTAACTTAAATATGCATATGTACATGAAAAATATACATCTATAGTTGTGTCCTTGTCTCTAAAGTTGGATAATTACCGTATCTGACACCCAGTGTCCGTGTCGACGTGCAATACTCTATGTCTATGTCCGTGTCTTCAATCATAGCAATGATGTAGTCTTAAAAATCATGAAGTCCACAAAATATTGTGTAACTAGAGATATAAACATATTATATATTCCAAGATACTCATCTAGAAATCATGGGAAAAGGAGGAAGAGATCCCACCACAAACCTCCAGAAAACACAAGAAAGCAATATTAGGTGATACCAAGACAAGGCCAGATTCAAGACATGATAAAAAAATTAAGGGTCAATGACTCTACAGAAATAAAACCATTGGAACCACATGAACCAACCACAAATTTAACATTGAAAATAAAGAATTGGGAGAACAAACAAATCCAAAGACAATACTTATTATCAGATCAAGTATACTCCACCATGTCCAATTTACAATGACTAGCACCTTGCAACCACATTTTAAAATACAAAAAGAAAAGGGTGGAGAGAAAGGAAATAAAATAAAGTGCACCGTGCTTCCGTCAAAACTTGCTTATGTGCAAGTAAATGTCCAAGATGCAGAATACCAAATGCTTGAAGAAGCCATACAGTATAACTTAAAAACTCCATGTTCTTCTCTTCACCCTGGGTATCACGTGATGGTTTTTGAGATATTTTCATGTTCTTTCTCAAATGGAGTCCTATATTTCACATCATTTGTATCACCCTTCTGAAAATTACGAGACATAATCCAAACTTTCAGACTCATGTCATGGTCCCACTGCAGAACACAAAGATATGATTATAGTAAGTGCATACATATCTACCACAGCTCACTTGTACAATTAAACCACAGAACTGCATGGAAAATTAATCACTGGAGATGGAGAAGGTAATAAACGGGCACAAGAGAAAATTATTAATCCTAAAATTTTGATGATGCTCTCCCTTGGACACAGGCCATGTCACAAAATATCAAGTCTCATTTTTCCAAAAAGAAAATATCACTTCCAAGTATAATGGAAAGAACTAAATGCACATATAAAAAGGGACAAAATTATTACTCTTGAAACTTTGATAATGTAATTTTTCTCATGTGAACCTTCCAATGAACCATGGAACTAATGTCATCATCCCTATATATGAGCCCTATATATGGTCTGAAATCATCACTGTTTTGATGATAATACCTTTGCAAAAGAAACTTGAAAAATTCACCATCTTTTTAGAAGCAAAGTGCCCAGAGACACTGCCAAAACACAACTCGGCTTTAGTCTAAAAATATGGCATTAGCCTCAGCCCGAAAGTATGACCTCTCAGAAAGAACCCACCCGGGCCATTCCATCACAAGAATTTTTCTCCAAAAAAAGCTCATAAGCCTGATTTGTTGTAACTTTTATTCCGATGCATCAAAAGATTGAAAGTGATCCATGTAGGGTATGATGATGAAACTATGCCAACACAATTAGCTTGCCAACAAACCATGACCAACTTCTTAACTGCAAAGGTTTGTTAACTCGCCCTTTACATACTTCTCATTCAAGCTGACATGACTGTCAGAAATTTCTCATCCGCCCAACAATATGACAAATAAAGTCAGTCATGTTCGTGAGTCTGCGTCTCCCTGACATCATCTTACATTGCAATACCATCTCGCTTAAAGCATCTCAAATAGTTCTATAATTGCGGCTCATGTGATTAAAAGCATAGATAGTAACGAAGTTCAACTTACAATCATAGCTTCACTTTACTAATTAGTGCACAGGACAAAGCACATTACTCAGCACCAAGCACAAAAAACAAGGCAATTGACCAGCTGAGGAAATTCAAATGACCTCATTAATCTATGGAAATTCAAATGGACTTGTTAAGCTATGGCAGAATTTGAAAATGATAATTAAATAACATGCTTGAATCAGGCAAGCAAACAGCTTTCCTACAAGTGTTTGCCTCTCATATCCAGATGCATAACACTGTCACAACATCAAGCATGAGCAATAACATATCGTGGAAGCCAAAAAAACTTGTAGACCTAGTAACTGAACAGAGAATATGAAACGCAAGTAAAGAAAATGAAATGTGAAATGAATGCAACTATAATATAAGCACATATGCAAATGCACCATCTCCTCGAAAATTAGGACACCTCATAGAAGGATACCTGATTATTATGTACATTTCTTTATATATTTTAGCAAACGCTAATATTCCGTTTAAAGAATAGTGATTTTTGTTTGTCTAAAACACAATGATAACAGTGCACAAAAGAACAAATAGAAATTTAACGCTTTTGAATCAGCGTAATAGTAAATGACCTTAGCGATAGATTATGATCTTCCACGAAAGAGCTTATCACACATCATACAATGGAACATATCATTCATGTATTATGTTTTAATATAAATATTGTTATAAATATTGTAATAATAAATCACATGGTGGAACCAGTGCGCCATGGGCGCTATTGGCCATGTGGTAGGTTATACAGATACACAGAGATGATACATATATGGGTGGCTCATTTTTCGATTTCCATACACATTGGCCGTCCGATAACACTGGGTGGAACTCTCACCAAACATAGATTGCCAATTATGACATGTGTAAGATAAAAAAGATGGCCAAACCAAGAAATCAGATGACATAAGTCCCAATTCAGTATCCATCTGCCAAAAAACAGAGGGTTGAAAATCACACAAAGAAACTGGCATCAGTAATTCAAATACAAAGACCATATAAATAACCAAAAGAGGATAATCCCAAACCGAGATAAACTGATTATTTAAGCTCGAATTCAATGCACGATTCATACAAACTCTATAACCCAAACATGCAGAAATCCAGAATTTTATTCAGTTTCATTCGCCCTTGCACCCATTAATTATAGGCAGTACTAATAAACATAGATTTACAGCAACAGCAAATTGTGTCGCACTCGACTAATTTAAATTTTAAAGTCATACATCACAGATGCCAAAAACGCATGGCAAAGAACAATGACAAGCTCGGTCTTGTTTCCACTGCGTGCATACACCAAGCAATCCCCTAAATGAATGCCACTCATGCAAGAAGGCCATGCTATTATAAGACTTTCACCCCTATATAGAGGCAATTAGAGGGGTTGCCTTGCATACAATTATGTTTATTATATTATATAAGTTGGCGAAGACACACCAGTCAGAAGAGGAGAGACACTAAACTACAGCATATATCAAAACATGAAGCAACTAATAACATACAATAACTTGAACTTCTTATCTTGCAAACTCATCACAAATTTGTTGCCAAAAAGTGCAGCGTTGAACGAAAAATTAAAGCTATAATATACTACATTAACTATAGTTGCGTAAGAATACAAGTTCAGCCATGTAATGTTTAATTTGATACATACATCAATATTTTATAATTTATATGAACAAATTCCAAATTGATTTGATGTTGGAAAATTTTCAGCATAAAGGTTTCCACTATGGATATGAAATACTGTAGAGCACAAACACTTCAAATGGGTGTCACATCCATGTCAGGCACAAATACTTCCCAACATGTATCAGACGCTTAAAAGGTAAGTTCAATATAAAAATCCAAACAGTTGTGTGTTTGAGCCGTGTCTTCATTAAATTGAATCTAAAGATTACGTATGAAACACTTCAAATCCACATGTTTCTCAAAAGAATAGTTTGAAAATGTTCTTAGCTTATAGGTTACTATTTAAATAAGCCTAAACATCACTTGGCACATGACTACTAGTTCTGATGTCTACTAGTTCTGATGTGTATTTTATAAGCCTAAGAATATTTTACTAGAAGACATCCTCATGACTATTAGTTCTGATGTGTATTTTATATAGATGCACATGCATGCACCATGATTGTCTCACCTTGTCACCCGACTTCTTAAAAGTTTGGTGTGCCTCCATGTTTGTGTTGTGCAAGTGTGTGCCTCATAGATGAGAAATATGACAGCAAAATTGATTTTTTTCAATGGTCAGAGTATTTGAAGAACTAATTTATTTTAAACATGACATTAATTGTCCAGATTGTAGATTCTCTACAAACTTAACTACATCTTCTATAGAACCTTCTTATAGAGAATTACAGATGAAGCAAGCACATTGATGCGGCCGCATTAAGGACCCAAAGCTACACATGTAACATAAAGACAAAACAGTACTTATGGATTAATATGCACAAATAAAGATTAATCAATACATAAGACCACAATTACTTTATGGGCTAATTAATTTTTTAAATTTAATTTTCAACTCAATGTACTAAGCTGCATACTAATATAACTAATGTATATAGCTGATAGTAAAATTAAGATATTTGGTATATTGCTAAATTTCATGCCCACTCATTGTAACCATAGATGCATATGCTTCCGATGAAACTGTGTTGTGTTCCAACTTCCACACTTGTTATCATGTAATAGTCAACAAGTCCAAAATCCATAAAAACCAAAATTTTAAAATATGAAACATTGAAACAATTGATGAGGAAACCTACACCCCCTACTAACATCTAAAACTTGAAGCACTCTACCCCCTAAGAATTAGGACATCATGACAATTCTATACTATATATCAAATCAAAAAACCAAGAAAAAAACTAAAATAACTTTCAAGTTTCACTAGTGAAATTTTGTAATGAAATCAAATCACCGAACATGACATAGATAAAAATTTTAAAAATATAAACTGCACAATAAAAGATCCTAAAGCGAGAGTCTCGAATCATATTACCAAAAAGGTAATTTATAGTCGAAATTGAAGGATCGATTTCCTACAAATGATGCCCGGGAAAACAATATATAAAAAATGCTTCCATGCTAACCGCATAATCAATTTGATTTTATCAAGAATTAATATTGCACATAGTAATTAAAAAATAATCAAGAACTAATAAGAAAGATGAAATGGGCAAAATCGATTAAAAATTGAAAAATTAAAAAACCAGAGCCCTAGAAAGAAGAGAAGACTGCTATCGGCAAGGCATCAGTGTTCCAATTCCCTAATTCAGAATACTAGAATCATCGAAAAAGGAAGAAGAAACATCACAAACAAAGGAGGAATAAAACTAAACTAAACTAAACCAACGTACCAGCGGGGAAGAATGAGCAGCAGTAAAGATAAGGGGACCTTCGAGTGTATTTGTAGGCAGAAAAGAAGGGGTCGGTGATTGGGTCGGTGGGTTGTTTGGGGCCAAGATTCCATCATGTCCAGCATGTCGGTTTTGGGAAAACACATGGGGAGGTTTCTTTGTTTCTTTCTGATATCTATTCAATAAGTCTCCATGTCCATAGGCATGATAGATATAACTGCAATATTTGATTTTTGTAATGGCCAGAGTATTAAAGAACTATAGTATATGAGGAACTAGCTTATTGTAAAAACAAATTTATTTTAAACCTAAGATAAATTGTTCAGACTAGAGAATTTCCCTCGTGAAAATCAACTACAGACTCAATTTTCTATGTACCTTTATTGTATAGAATTACAAACGAAGTATGTATATTTAATTCACCAACAGGTACACATAAGTAAAGAAAACTCAATAATTGCAGCAGTTATGGAATAATACTGACAAATAAACCTATATTACATAAGACCACCGTTACTTTACTTATTAGTTTTCCAATGTGGATGTCACGTTCAATATTTGCTTTTCTTTGAATTTTCAAGCCAATGTATTCAGCTGAATATACTAATACAACTCATTTACTTATCTGATAGTAAACTTAACATATTCAATATATTACTAAATTTCATGCACACTAGTTGTCAGTTGTCACCATAGATGCATATACTTCTAATGACACTGTATGCCATGCTCCGCACTTGCTGTCATGTAGAAAACAAGTTCAAAAATCAAAATACATAAAAACCAAATTATAGGACCAGAAGAAACAATGGATGAAGAAACCAGCACCCATACAGACACAGACACAGTGATACAGAGCAGTAACATATATAACTTAGAGTCCATGCTATACAAGAGCAAGGTAGTAGGACATCATAACAAGTCCGCAGAAAACTGCATATGAAATGGCAGCATCGAACAAGTTACTTCATAGGCCAACTGGCAGATAAAACCATATTATTTATCTATCAATCAAGAAAACCACACAAACATCACTTTCAAGTTTTAATAGAGTCCAAATTTTGTAATGAAAGCACATAACCACACATAGGATTGATTCCCCCGTGATTGAAAGCGCATTAGCATTAAATAAATTATAAAAACGGCTGAATAAACTCACAGAAGTACCTCCAAAAAAATTCCAGAAGCAACAAAATAATTCATGTTGATCCTACAGTACTCTGCCAATATCATATCATCATATAACCTTAGCAGCTGCAATCATTAATCTTAACACAACAATCAAATTTCTATCACAATAAAAGATCCTAAAGCGAGAGATTATTTGGGATACAAACTTGCACCATAATACCAAACAAAGTGATAGATATTCAAAGCGAAATATTAATTTCCTACAACTGTCGCCCTAGAAACGAAAATAAAAATCGTTCTTCCATGCTAACTGCATAACCAATTTAAATTCATTAAAAATATTGCAATTAGTAATTAAAAAATCATTCAAGACATAATTAGAAAGAAAAAGAAAGACAAAATTGATCCAAAATTAAAAAATCAACCAGTGCCCTGCAAACAAGCGATCAACATCAGATTGAATCCGAGGAAAACTGCAAACAGCATCAGCTCTTCAATTCCCTAATTAATACTATAATCATCAAAAAGGGAAGGAAAAACATCACAAACAAAGAAGGTAAAAAAACAAAACATTAAATTAAATCTAATATCAACATACCAGATCGAAGAGGGGAAAGAGAGGGGAAGTAAAGGTCGGGGTATTTGGGTGTATTTATAGGTAAATTTAAAGCTGGTATTTGGATCAATTGGTAAGAGTTGTAAATTATAGTAAGAGTTGAAAATTATACAAAGAAAGGGCTATGGACACTTCCAATTAAGATGATGTAAGTTGACTTTTAAGGAAAGTGTTCAAGGCAGCATACAAACCATGGTTTGAGGTATCGGCCGAAACCCTAGGGTTTCGGCCGTTTCGGATCGGTCTCGGAGGGGACCGATCCGAAACCCCCCTCTTTTCTCGGTATCGGCCGAAACCGGTCGGTTTCGGCTGGTACCCGGCCGAAACCGGCCGGTTTCGGCCGATACCGACGAGCCACAACAAAACAAAAGAAGAAGACCAGTAAAAAAGAAGAATAAAAACAAAAGAAGAAGAAGAAGAACAGTAAAAAAAGAAGAATAAAAACAAAAGAAGAAGAAGAAGAACAGTAAAAAAAGAAGAATAAAAACAAAAGAAGAAGAAGAAGAACAGTAAAAAAAGAAGAATAAAAGGAATAGGAAAAGGAATAGGAAGAAGAGAGAATGACTTACCTGAGAGCTCGCCCGTCGCCGCCTCCCGCCTCCCGTCGTCGCCTCCTGTTCGTCGCCCTCCCGCCTCCCGCTTGTCACCCCTTCGAGATCACCTCTGAAACATTTGGGGGAGAGAAAGAGCAAAGAAATAGATAGAAATAAATGAGGGGTGATTGCTGCAGAAATTGGGGGATTGCAAAAGATATATTCAGGTTGCAAACTTGTAAATAAGTGTTATGTGTGCAAAGTAAAACGGTGGTGCGCAAAGAAACTGTCCATTTATTTTTCTTCTATAATAGCAAACTTGTAAATAAGCTGAATGTGCGCAGAGTAAAATGGTGGTGGGCACAGCAACCTTCTACTTGTTTTTTTAAATAGCAAACTTGTAAATAAGCTGTATGTGCGCAGAGTAAAACGGTGGTGTGCAAAGTAACTTTCCACCTCAAGTATAGGTTTCCACCTCCAGTATAGGTTTCAGTATTTAAAATATAAAAATATATATACACAAATTTATAAATACATATTATTAATACAAATTTGACAAGTATTTGATAGTATATGATTAAGTCTTTAGTTTTTTAAGTGTTTGATATGTTTTAAGTATTAAAACTACCGATACCGAAACTCACTTCCGAAACCGCCGAAACGGACGATACCGATACCGATACCTAAATTTTCGGGAGAGCGATACCGAGACCGATACCGAGACCTCAAACCTTGATACAAACATAAACCAGCCATAAACCAGCAGAAACCAAGAATTTTACTCGGTTCTATTCACCCTTGCACCCACTATTTATAGGAAGCACTAAAAACATTATAAGTACATTTAATATGTCTCTTGTACTGGACTGGACATGTTAGAACTTTAAAGCCATACCTCACATATGCAAAACTCAAATCAAAAATCAAGGACAAGCTTTACACTAGCAGTCACCTAGATCAATGCCTCCCATGCTATGAGGACATGACATTATGCGACTTTCACCCTATAAATTAAATGCAATTAGAGGGGTTGCTACATAATGAGTTCAATAATGTTCTATTATGGTGTACATGTTAACGAAAAAACCAGTTCAGTAAGAATTACACAACATACGCATATATCAAAAACATGAAACAACTAATAACATATAGTCAGTCAATGTTCGTACTGTATAAAAGCTCTCTTTCCTTCATCACATATATGGTGCACATTTAAAAAACAAACCAAAACAGTAAAAACTATAATCTACTTTGTTATGTACATATGCAAGTTCAGCGATGTAAACTTCAAATTTGATATGATCCATGGTTTATATGAACAAATTGACTTGATGTTAGATAAATGTCAGCATAATGGTCTCCATGTCTATATGTGTGAGAGATAAAACTGCAACATACCTTCTATCAAACTTTTGTATACATAATTACAACTGCACATCAGATTCACCAAAGGTACCAGAGGTATAAAAAAATAAAGTGACTTTAGATATTATAATACTTATAGATTATGGACAAATAGAGCTATGTCAATATGTAACATGACAATTTGATGATTAACTAAACTTTCATGGGGAGCTAATGTTCATTTTTTCCCCTCTATTGTCACATCTTTGCAGCATAAAAACTAGCACAGAGTCGGTAACTCCGGCCTAAAACTTTATTTTTTTAACAAACTGAGATTCTACTTAAGTTTAGTGCGCACACAAGCCATTATCAATTATTGTCATCATAGCTTCAAGTTCATTGTACCAGACATCAAATAGGCCATCAAGTAAAAGATATCTTGCTGTAAAACACAAAAGATGGAACAGAAGAAGATGAGTTATATGTGACACGTCTCTTGCATCAAATGTTGTCCATGAATCATTGTTTGCATTCAATAGAAAATTGTATGTTACTAGGTACCTAAACAGTATCCTGACAAATATGTATGCGCATGGTTTGAGGTATCGGCCGTATCGTATCGGTATCGGTAGTTAACGATACCGAAACCAATGGTTAGTTTCACTATCGGTCGATACTGAATGGTATCGGTCAGTTTCGACCGATACCGGTCAAAACTACCATTCAATACCAGTCGAAGACGAAGGAAAAAAAATGTGTAATTAAATAAAAATTCTTTAAAAAACCAAAAAATTTCGTGAATCAATATGTTGCATAGAAAGCTCGGTTAAAAGAAAGGAGAAAACACTAGGGTTTCGGCTTGAAAATGATGAATAATTAGACAAAAAAGATGCAGAACCAAGAAAAAATTGTTGTAAAAAAGTAGAAAAAGGACAAAAGAAAGAAGATGAAAAAATTGACTCACATCACCGTGTCGCCGCCTCGCCGAACCTGCATCCTGCCTCGCCAAACACGCCTCAACCATCTAGAGTGAGAGTGAGAGTGAGCAAAGAGAGAGAGAGAAAGAGGCCCGAGTCGCCTTTCAGGAGATATGTTCTTTAAAAAAGGCAAATTTGTAAATAAGTGGTATGTGCATAAAGTAAAACAGTCGATGCGCATATCAAGCGGATATTTTGGGGCAACCCTGTAAATAAGTGGTATGTGTGCAAAGCAAAATGGTGGGTGCACAAAGCAACGACCATCGATTTTTTTGGAAAACTTGTAAATAAGCGGTATATGCGCAAGGTAAACAGTGGGTGCACAAGTCAAGCTTTAGGATCTATTCATTTATCTAATATTTAGTATTTAAGTACCAAACTCTAGGTATTTAATATTTGATATGATTACGAACTCAAATTTAGTTTATCTATTTAGTATTTAGTATTTGATAGTATATGATTAATATTTTAGTTTGTTAAGTATTTAATAGTATTTGATAATTTTAGATTTAAGAACCTCCGAAACCATCACTGTGTGTATGTATATACATATTTAAAGTATCTCCGAAACCAAAACAGATACCCGAAACGAAACTGCCGAAACTAGCGATACGGACGAAACCGAAACTTGCTTTCGAAAGCACCGAAACAGGCGATACCGATACCGAAACCTAAATTTTGGGAACAACGAAACCCAGACCAAAACCGAGACCTAAACCCTTGGTTATGTAGAACAAAAAAGAACCAACAAAAATAAACAACTAATTTAAAGAAACAAAGAAGGTAAAAACGTGTTTGTCCACAAGTAGCTAAATGGTATCCTGAACCTAAATGGTCTCCTGACAAAATAGTTTTACAGACTAAAAAGAACAAACCAAAATTTGGAAAAAAATAAAAATAATGAAATAAAGCAGGAAAATTATAGTGACAAATTACATTGGCAGTTAATAGTTAACAAAATATATTTTATTAACTTAGCCTACATGATTGACTAGCCAAGAAATAAAACAATATGTTACTCCAACAGTTCAGGAAACTAGGTACCCTACCCACCCCAACATTCTGATCTGAAGAATATGAAAATTACAGCATAGAGCATGAGTCTCTTGTCTGTAATAAAGTACTAAAATAGAAACTCCATTATGGAATTTGCAGCCTGATTTTCTGATTTTCTGTAAATGTGTGAACAAGGTCAAGGATCAAACCAAATAAGAGAATAGCCATATCATAAATGAAAATCATGGAGAAAAAGTGACGCAAAACAAAAGAGGATTGAGAGCTACATTTGCTTTGGGAACTGAAAAAGATAAAGTACATGACATAGGTTGAACAAAAAAGAGCCTTATTTTAATCATTTCACGTTTAGTTATTTTATTATATAAGCAGCATGTGCACACACACACATAGGCCCAATACTCCTTTAGAGTATTTTATTGTTTTCTTTATTTATTTTAATCGCACATATTGAGCATGTGGCTTACGCCTATCTATAAGCATGTAATCAGACATTTTGAGGAATAGAATTGAAGAATGAGAATGAGTTTATTGTTTTGAAAGTAATCTTAGTAGGTCTGTAAGGATCTGTACATCTCTTCGAAATCTCACCACATATGATGTGCTCGTGAGTGACGGTGTGAGGTTCTTGGGTGTCACACTAATAGATATCTTTTATATATCATGTAATAACCTAAATCCATAAATCCAGCCTTTTCGATCAAAGCCTGGATCTATTCTTGCCTAAATCTCAACATCGTAAAATCCTAAAATTAGCTTCAGCGTCCCGCTCCTCGTCAAAAAAAGCACCAAGGAAGCATAATGCTGTTTTGAAACTAAAAATGATGAAGGAAAGAGCAAATGATCTATGATATGTTACACTTCTTCCAATAAAGAATTGTAGCGTCCAACACACCGGGACACAATACACGTGTCTATTTGTGTATGACACAAGTATGCACATCGTTATTCACCTTTTTTGTTCAAATATATACCATATAATGTATATTATGATCTCTATTGACAAAAGCTATTGTTTTATATTTTATTATATTAACTTATGTTCTTTTCCTATGAATATTAACTTAAATATGCATATGTACATGAAAAATATACATAGTCGATGTGCAATACTCTATGTCTATGTCTGTGTCTTCAAGCATAGCAATGATGTTAAAAATAATGAAGTCCACAAAATGTTGTGTAACTAGAGATATAACCATATTATATAGTTCAAATTACTCATCTAGAAATCATGGGAAAAGCAGGAAGAGATCAAGACACCACAAACCTCCAGAAAACGCAAGAAAGCAGTATTAGGTGATACCAAGACAAGGCCAGATTCAAGACATGATAAAAAATTAAGGGTCAATGACTCTACATATATAAAACCATTGGAACCACATGAACCAACCACAAATTTAACATAGAAAAAAAAGAATGGGGAGAACAAACAAATCGAAAGACAATACTTAATCTCAGATCAAGTGAACTCCACCATGTCCAATTTACAATTGCTAGCACCTTGCAGCCAAGTTTTACAATACAAAATAAAAAAGGAGATGAAAAGGAAAGAAAACAAAGTACACAGTGCTTCCGTCAAAACTTGCTTATGTGCAAGTAAATGTCCAAGATACCAAACTTTTGAAGAAGCCAAACAGTATAACTTGAAACCTTGAGGTTCGTCTCTTGACCCCGTGTATCTCTTGACCCCGTGTATCACATGATTGTTTTTGAGTGAGATAGTTTCATGTTCTTTCTCAAATGGCGGCAAACATTTCACATAGTGTGCATCACTTTTCTGATTGTTTTTGAGTGAGATATTTTCCTGTTCTTTCTCAAATGGAGGCAAACATTTCACATATTGTGTATCACCTTTCTGAACATTATGAGACATAATCCAAACTGTCAGACTCATGTCAAGGTCCCACTGTAGAGCTCAAAGATATTATTATAGTCCGTGCATACATAGCTACCACAGCTCACCAGAACAATTAAACCATTCAAGCATGGAAAATTAATCACGGGAAATGGCTGAATGTAATAAAATGGGCACAAGAGAAAAATATTAATCCTGAAAGTTTGATGATGCTCTCCCTCAGACAAAGGCCATGTCAAAAAATATCAGAACTCATTCTTCCAAATAAAAATTATCACTATAAACTCTAATGGAAGGACTAGATGCACATATAAAAAGGGGTTAAGTATAACTCTTGAAACTTTGAAGATGCAATTTCTCCCATGTGAACCTTTCAATGAACCAAGGAACTAATGTCAGCAGCCACTAAGCTGTTTTAACCTATAAATGCTCTGAAATCATTACTATTTTGATGATAATACCTTTGCAAAAGAGACCTGAAGAATCCACCAACTTTTCAGGGCCAACTGCCCAGACCCAAACACAACTCGACTTTAGTCTGAAATAGGACATTAGCCTCAGCCTGGAAGTATGACCTCTTAGAAAGACCCCAGCCTGGGAATTTTCACTGTTCTCCATAAAAGCTCGTAAGCTGTCACAGGGATGTGATCCCATACCCTACATGAATCAATTCCATTTTGCTACTTCATTACAAGCTACCATACATATCCAATATCCATGTCGGTGATGAAACTATGTCAAAACAATTAGCTTACCAACCCAACTTCTTAGCCACAAAGCTTTGTTAGCTCACCCTTTTCATCCTTCTCGTTCAAGCTGACATGATTGTCCAGGAGTTTGGTTTCTCGTCAGTCACATTGGTGAGTCTGTCTCCCTAACATCATCTTACATTGCAATAACGTTCCACTTAAAGCATCTCAAATAGCTCTATTATTGCAGCTCATGTGATTAAAAGCATAGATAATAACAAAGTTGCACTTACAATCATTGGCAACTGACCAGCTGACCAAGCACATTACTCGACACCCAAGCACAAAAAACTGAGGCAACTGACCAGCTGAGGAGATTCAAATGACCAAGCACATTACTCGGCACCCAAGCACAAAAAAACTGAGGCAACTGACCAGCTGAGGAAATTCAATGACATCATTAATCTATGGAAAATCAAATGGACTTGTTAAGCTATGGGAGAATTTGAAAATGATTATTAAATAGCATGCTTGAATCAGGTAAACAAACAGCTTGCCTACAAAACCTTCCCCAATACACAAATGTTTGCCAAACATATCGAGATGCATCAAGCATGTTACACTGTCACAGCATCAAACATGAACATAACATCATATCCTGGAAGCCAAAAAAATCTTGCAGACGTAGTAACTAACCAGAAAGAATATGTAATGTAAGTAAAGCAAATGGAACGCAAAATGAATGCAACAATAATATAAGCACATATACCAATGCAATATCTCCTCAAAAATTAGGACGCCTCATAGAAGGAAACATGTTTATAATGTACATTTCTTTAGATTTTAGCATATGCTATTTTTGATAAAAAGAACTATAATATTCCATTAAAAGATAAATAGTGATTTTTGTTTGTTTGAATCATAACAGGGCGTGAAAGAACAGAAAGAAATTTTGACTCTTTTGAATCAAAGTAATAGTGCATGTATCTCCTTAGCTATAGATTATGATCTTCCATGCAAGAGCTTATCACACATCTTACAATGAAAACTATCCTGCATTTATTACGTTTTAATTAAATATTGTTCTAATAATCTTTCTTAATTTTAAATGGTGGAATGGAAAAAAATTCCTAAATCTCACCAAACATACATCTGCCAATAAGCACATATAGTAAGATATAAAAGACTAGAAATGGGTACTTCAAATAGAAAGACGGTATAAAACAAGAAAAACAGGTTAATGCCAAACCAAGAACTCAGATGACATAAGTCCCAATTCTATATCCATGTGCCAATAAACACACAGTAAGAGTTGAAAATCATACAAAAGAACATGTATGTGTAATTCCAATAGAAAGACCATATAAGCAAGCAAAAGAGGATAATCCCAAACTAAGATAAACTGATGATGTAAGCTCAAATTCAATGCACAACTCATACAAACTCTATAGCCCAAACCTGCAGAATCCAGAGTTTTACTCACTTTGGTTCGCCCTTGCACCCATTGATTATCGGCAGTACTAATAAACATGGAATTGAAGCAACATCAGACTGTGTCACACTCGACTAATTTGAATTTTAAAGCCATGCCTCACAGATGCCAAAAAAACTCATACCAAAGATCAATAACAAGATCGGTCTTGTTTCCACTGCATGCATACACCAAGCAATCCCCTAGATGAATGCCTCTCATGCAAGAAGGCCATGCCATTATAAGACTTTCACCCCTATATATTGAGGCAATTAGAAGGGTTGACTAATAATGTACCATAACGATTATGTTTATTACATTATATAACACACCTGACACTAAACTACACCGTATATCAAAACCTGCATCAACTAATAACATACAATTACTTCAACTTCTTACCTTGCGAACTCATCACAAATTTGTTCCCAAAAAGGAAAGCGTTGAACCAAAAATTAAAGCTATAATATACTACAGTAAATATAGTTTTGTAAGAACACAAGTTCAGCCATGTAAAGTTTAAATTTGATACATAAATCAACATTTTACATGAACTAATTCCAAAATGATTTGATTTTTGAAAATTTCCATCATAAAGATTTCCACTATGGATATAAAATACTTATGACACAAAAACTTCAAAATGAGTGTCACATCCATGTCAAGCACCAACACTTCCCAACATGTATCAGACACTAAAAAGGCATGTTCAAAGCCACATGTTTCTTAAAAGAATATTTTTAAAAAAGTTCTTAGCTAATAGGTAACTATGTAAGCAAACCTAAACATTACTTGGAACTCTGTTAGCTATCAATTAGGCTTTTGGATCCTTTTGATTGGATTAGAAGTTCTATATTTTAGTAATAAAAATTTTATATTATTTTCTACTATTTTTTATGGAAGACATCTTCGTGACTGATGTGTATTTTATATAGACCTTGTCACCCTCTTCCTTTCAATTTTGGTGTGCCTCCATGTTTGTGTTGTGTTGTGTCCGTGTCCCACGTGCGTGCTTCATAGATGAGAGATATGACTGCAAAATTACTTTATGGTCCGAGTATTTGAATAACTAATTTATTTTAAATCTGACATTAATTGTCCAGATTATACAGTCCCTACAAACTTACCTACAGAACCTTCTTATAGAGAACTACAAATGAAGCATGCACATTGAATTACCCAAAGGTACACATGTAATATTCAGACATTATGCTACTTATGGATTAATATGAACAAATAAATATATGTCAATACATAAGACCACGGTTACTTTACGGACTAATTTATTTTTTAAATTTAATTTTCAAGTCAATGTATTGAATACTAATATAACTCATTTATATAGCTGATAGTAAAATTATTTATATAGCTGACACTAAAATTAAGATATTTGCTATATTACTAAATTTCAAGCCCACTCATTGTGAACATAGATGCATATGCTTAGTTAAAAAATTTACGTTGTGTTCCACACTTATTATCATGGAATAGTCAACAACTCCAAAATCCATATAAACAAAATTTTAGAATATGAAACAACGAAGCGATTGATGGAGAAACCTACACCAACCCGTACGAATTAGGACATCATGACAATTCCTCCCATATAAAAAGTGACGCAAAATAAAAGCGGATTGAGCGCTACATTTGCTTTGGGAACTGAAAAAGATAAAGTACATGACATAGGTTCAACAAAAAAGAGCCTTATTTTAATCATTTTACGTTTAGTTATTTTATTATATAAGCAGCATGCACACACACACAGGCCCAATACTCCTTTAGAGTATTTTATTGTTTTCTTTATTTATTTTAATCGCACATATTGAGCATGTGGCTTACGCCTATCTATAAGCATGTAATCATACCTTTTGAGGAATAGAATTGATGAATGAGAATGAGTTTATTGTTTTGAAAGTAATATTAGTAGGTCTGTAAGGATCTGTACATCTCTTCGAAATCTCACCACGTATGATGTGCTCGTGAGTGACGGTGTGAGGTTCTTGGGTGTCACACTAATATATATCTTTTACATATCATGTAATAACCTAAATCCAAAAATCCAGCCTTTTCGATCAAAGCCTGGATCTATTCTTGCCTAAATCTCAACATCGCAAAATCCTAAAATTAGCTTCAGCGTCCCGCTCCTCGTCAAAAAAAGCACCAAGGAAGCATAATGCTGTTTTGAAACTAAAAATGATGAAGGAAAGAGCAAATGATCTATGATATGTTACACTTCTTCCAATAAAGAATTGTAGCGTCCAACACATCGGGACACAATACACGTGTCTATTTGTGTATGACACAAGTATGCACATCGTTATTCACCTTTTTTGTTCAAATATATACCATATAAAGTATATTATGATCTAGGGATGGCAATAATGGCATGACCCGCTCGGCCCGACCTGGCCCGACCCGGTTTTGACCCGGCCCGACCCGGCCCGCAGCCGGGTCGGGGCAAGCTTGGGCTTTGTATGCGCCCCAGCCCGACCCGACCCGCCCCGGTAAACTATATAGGTTTACTATTTTGATGCGGACCATGCAGTCAGCGAATAACTCATAACGCATACTCTATTCCACGGTTCTCCTAATTGGGCCAATTCTCAATTCCAAATTACCAAATAAATCAAAATTCTCCCAATTCACAAATAAAATTTTTATTCGCGATTCATATGGATGGCACTAATAACTTGACCCGACCGGCCCGACCCGGTTTTGGTAAGAAAGAACCCGCCCCGCCCCGGCCCGCGACCCGTCCCGGCCTGTAGATGGGTCGGGGCAAGCTTGGGTAGTTAAATACCCGCCCCGCCCCGCAATATTGCCATTCCTATTATGATCTCTATTGACAAAATCTATTGTTTTATATTTTATTATATTAAGCTTATGTTCTTTTCCTATGAATATTAACTTAAATATGCATTGTACATGAAAAATATACATAATCGATATGCAATACTCTATGTCTATGTCTGTGTCTTCAAGCATAGCAATGATGTTAAAAATAATGAAGTCCACAAAATGTTGTGTAACTAGGGATATAACCATATTATATAGTTCAAATTACTCATCTAGAAATCATGGGAAAAGCAGGAAGAGATCAAGACACCACAAACCTCCAGAAAACGCAAGAAAGCAGTATTAGGTGATACCAAGACAAGGCCAGATTCAAGACATGATAAAAAATTAAGGGTCAATGACTCTACATATATAAAACCATTGGAACCACATGAACCAACCACAAATTTAACATAGAAAAAAAAGAATGGGGAGAACAAACAAATCAAAAGACAATACTTAATCTCAGATCAAGTGAACTCCACCATGTCCAATTTACAATTGCTAGCACCTTGCAGCCAAGTTTTACAATACAAAATAAAAAAGGAGATGAAAAGGAAAGAAAACAAAGTACACAGTGCTTCCGTCAAAACTTGCTTATGTGCAAGTAAATGTCCAAGATACCAAACTTTTGACGAGGCCAAACAGTATAACTTGAAACCTTGAGGTTCGTCTCTTGACCCCGTGTATCACATGATTGTTTTTGAGTGAGATAGTTTCATGTTCTTTCTCAAATGGCGGCAAACATTTCACATAGTGTACATCACTTTTCTGATTGTTTTTGAGTGAGATATTTTCCTGTTCTTTCTCAAACGGATGCAAACATTTCACATATCACCTTTCTGAACATTATGAGACATAATCCAAACTGTCAGACTCATGTCAAGGTCCCACTGTAGAGCTCAAAGATATTATTATAGTCCGTGCATACATAGCTACCACAGCTCACCAGAACAATTAAACCATTCAAGCATGGAAAATTAATCACGGGAAATGGCTGAATGTAATAAAATGGGCACAAGAGAAAAATATTAATCCTGAAAGTTTGATGATGCTCTCCCTCAGACAAAGGCCATGTCAAAAAATATCAGAACTCATTCTTCCAAATAAAAATTATCACTATAAACTCTAATGGAAGGACTAGATGCACATATAAAAAGGGGTTAAGTATAACTCTTGAAACTTTGAAGATGCAATTTCTCCCATGTGAACCTTTCAATGAACCAAGGAACTAATGTCAGCAGCCACTAAGCTGTTTTAACCTATAAATGCTCTGAAATCATTACTATTTTGATGATAATACCTTTGCAAAAGAGACCTGAAGAATCAACCAACTTTTCAGGGCCAACTGCCCAGACCCAAACACAACTCGACTTTAGTCTGAAATAGGACATTAGCCTCAACCTGGAAGTATGACCTCTTAGAAAGACCCCAGCCTGGGAATTTTCACTGTTCTCCATAAAAGCTCGTAAGCTGTCACAGGGATGTGATCCCCATACCCTACATGAATCAATTCCATTTTGCTACTTCATTACAAGCTACCATACGTATCCCATATCCATGTCGGTGATGAAACTATGTCAAAACAATTAGCTTACCAACCCAACTTCTTAGCCACAAAGCTTTGTTAACTCACCCTTTTCATCCTTCTCGTTCAAGCTGACATGATTGTCCCGGAGTTTGGTTTCTCGTCAGTCACATTGGTGAGTCTGTCTCCCTAACATCATCTTACATTGCAATAACGTTCCACTTAAAGCATCTCAAATAGCTCTATTATTGCAGCTCATGTGATTAAAAGCATAGATAATAACAAAGTTGCACTTACAATCATTGGCAACTGACCAGCTGACCAAGCACATTACTCGACACCCAAGCACAAAAAACTGAGGCAACTGACCAGCTGAGGAGATTCAAATGACCAAGCACATTACTCGGCACCCAAGCACAAAAAAACTGAGGCAACTGACCAGCTGAGGAAATTCAATGACATCATTAATCTATGGAAAATCAAATGGACTTGTTAAGCTATGGGAGAATTTGAAAATGATTATTAAATAGCATGCTTGAATCAGGTAAACGAACAGCTTGCCTACAAAACCTTCCCCAATACACAAGTGTTTGCCAAACATATCGAGATGCATCAAGCATGTTACACTGTCACAGCATCAAACATGAACATAACATCATATCTTGGAAGCCAAATAAATCTTGCAGACGTAGTAACTAACCAGAAAGAATATGTAATGTAAGCACATATACCAATGCAATATCTCCTCAAAAATTAGGACGCCTCATAGAAGGAAACCTGTTTATAATGTACATTTCTTTAGATTTTAGCATATGCTATTTTTGATAAAAAGAACTATAATATTCCATTAAAAGATAAATAGTGATTTTTGTTTGTTTGAATCATAACAGGGCGTGAAAGAACAGAAAGAAATTTTGACTCTTTTGAATCAAAGTAATAGTACATGTATCTCCTTAGCTATAGATTATGATCTTCCATGCAAGAGCTTATCACACATCTTACAATGAAAACTATCCTGCATTTATTACGTTTTAATTAAATATTGTTCTAATAATCTTTCTTAATTTTAAATGGTGGAATGGAAAAAAATTCCTAAATCTCACCAAACATACATCTGCCAATAAGCACATATAGTAAGATATAAAAGACTAGAAATGGGTACTTCAAAATTCAAATAGAAAGACGGTATAAAACAAGAAAAACAGGTTAATGCCAAACCAAGAACTCAGATGACATAAGTCCCAATTCTATATCCATGTGCCAATAAACACACAGTAAGAGTTGAAAATCATACAAAAGAACATGTATGTGTAATTCCAATAGGAAGACCATATACGCAAGCAAACGAGGATAATCCCAAACTAACATAAACTGATGATGTAAGCTCAAATTCAATGCACAACTCATACAAACTCTATAGCCCAAACCTGCAGAATCCAGAGTTTTACTCACTTTGGTTCGCCCTTGCACCCATTGATTATCGGCAGTACTAATAAACATGGAATTGAAGCAACATCAGACTGTGTCACAATCAACTAATTTGAATTTTAAAGCCATGCCTCACAGATGCCAAAAAAACTCATACCAAAGATCAATAACAAGATCGGTCTTGTTTCCACTGCGTGCATACACCAAGCAATCCCCTAGATGAATGCCTCTCATGCAAGAAGGCCATGCCATTATAAGACTTTCACCCCTATATATTGAGGCAATTAGAAGGGTTGACTAATAATGTAACATAACGATTATGTTTATTACATTATATAACACGCCTGACACTAAACTACACCGTATATCAAAACCTGCATCAACTAATAACATACAATTACTTCAACTTCTTACCTTGCGAACTCATCACAAATTTGTTCCCAAAAAGGAAAGCGTTGAACCAAAAATTAAAGCTATAATATACTACATTAAATATAGTTTTGTAAGAACACAAGTTCAGCCATGTAAAGTTTAAACTTGATACATAAATCAACATTTTACATGAACTAATTCCAAAATGATTTGATTTTTGAACATTTCCATCATAAAGATCTCCACTATGGATATAAAATACTTATGACACAAAAACTTCAAAATGAGTGTCACATCCATGTCAAGCACCAACACTTCCCAACATGTATCAGACACTAAAAAGGCATGTTCAAAGCCACATGTTTCTTAAAAGAATATTTTTAAAAAAGTTCTTAGCTAATAGGTAACTATGTAAGCAAACCTAAACATTACTTGGAACTCTGTTAGCTATCAATTAGGCTTTTGGATCCTTTTGAATGGATTAGAAGTTCTATATTTTAGTAATAAAAATTTTATATTATTTTCTACTATTTTTTATGGAAGACATCTTCGTGACTGATGTGTATTTTATATAGACCTTGTCACCCTCTTCCTTCCAATTTTGGTGTGCCTCCATGTTTGTGTTGTGTTGTGTCCGTGTCCCACGTGAGTGCTTCATAGATGAGAGATATGACTGCAAAATTACTTTATGGTCCGAGTATTTGAATAACTAATTTATTTTAAATCTGACATTAATTGTCCAGATTAAACAGTCCCTACGAACTTACCTACAGAACCTTCTTATAGAGAACTACAAATGAAGCATGCACATTGAATTACCCAAAGGTACACATGTAACATTCAGACATTATGCTACTTATGGATTAATATGAACAAATAAATATATGTCAATACATAAGACCACGGTTACTTTACGGACTAATTTATTTTTAAAATTTAATTTTCAAGTCAATGTATTGAATACTAATATAACTCATTTATATAGCTGATAGTAAAATTATTTATATAGCTGACACTAAAATTAAGATATTTGCTATATTACTAAATTTCATGCCCACTCATTGTGAACATAGATGCATATGCTTAGTTAAAAAATTTATGTTGTGTTCCACACTTATTATCATGGAATAGTCAACAACTCCAAAATCCATATAAACAAAATTTTAGAATATGAAACAACGAAGCGATTGATGGAGAAACCTACACCACCTACTAACATCTAAAAATTGAAGCCATCTACCCGTACGAATTAGGACATCATGACAATTCCTCCCATATAAAAAGTGACGCAAAACAAAAGCGGATTGAGAGCTACATTTGCTTTGGGAACTGAAAAAGATAAAGTACATGACATAGGTTCAACAAACAAGAGCCTTATTTTAATCATTTTATGTTTAGTTATTTTATTATATAAGCAGCATGTACACACACACACACATAGGCCCAATACTCCTTTAGAGTATTTTATTGTTTTCTTTATTTATTTTAATCGCACATATTGAGCATGTGGCTTACGCCTATCTATAAGCATGTAATCAGACCTTTTGAGGAATAGAATTGATGAATGAGAATGAGTTTATTGTTTTGAAAGTAATATTAGTAGGTCTGTAAGGATCTGTACATCTCTTTGAAATCTCACCACATATGATGTGCTCGTGAGTGACGGTGTGAGGTTCTTGGGTGTCACACTAATACATATCTTTTATATATCATGTAATAACCTAAATCCATAAATCCAGCCTTTTCGATCAAATCCTGGATCTATTCTTGCCTAAATCTCAACATCGCAAAATCCTAAAATTAGCTTCAGCGTCCCGCTCCTCATCAAAAAAAAGCACCAAGGAAGCATAATGCTGTTTTGAAACTAAAAATGATGAAGGAAAGAGCAAATGATCTACGATATGTTACACTCCTTCCAATAAAGAATTGTAGCGTCCAACACACCGGGACACAATACACGTGTCTATTTGTGTATGACACAAGTATGCACATCGTTATTCACCTTTTTTGTTCAAATATATACCATATAAAGTATATTATGATCTGACCCGTCATAACGCATACTCTATTCCACGGTTCTCCTAATTGGGCCAATTCTCAATTCCAAATTACCAAATAAATCAAAATTCTCCCAATTCACAAAAGCTATTGTTTTATATTTTATTATCGACCCGTCCCGGCCTGTAGATGGGTCGGGGCAAGCTTGGGTAGTTAAATACCCGCCCCGCCCCGCAATATTGCCATTCCTCTTATGTTCTTTTCCTATAAAGCTATTGTTTTATATTTTATTATATTAAACTTATGTTCTTTTCCTATGAATATTAACTTAAATATGCATATGTACATGAAAAATATACATAGTCGATGTGCAATACTCTATGTCTATGTCTGTGTCTTCAAGCATAGCAATGATGTTAAAAATAATGAAGTCCACAAAATATTGTGTAACTAGAGATATAACCATATTATATAGTTCAAATTACTCATCTAGAAATCATGGGAAAAGCAGGAAGAGATCAAGACACCACAAACCTCCAGAAAACGCAAGAAAGCAGTATTAGGTGATACCAAGACAAGGCCAGATTCAAGACATGATAAAAAATTAAGGGTCAATGACTCTACATATATAAAACCATTGGAACCACATGAACCAACCACAAATTTAACATAGAAAAAAAAGAATGGGGAGAACAAACAAATCAAAAGACAATACTTAATCTCAGATCAAGTGAACTCCACCATGTCCAATTTACAATTGCTAGCACCTTGCAGCCAAGTTTTACAATACAAAATAAAAAAGGAGATGAAAAGGAAAGAAAACAAAGTACACAGTGCTTCCGTCAAAACTTGCTTATGTGCAAGTAAATGTCCAAGATACCAAACTTTTGACGAGGCCAAACAGTATAACTTGAAACCTTGAGGTTCGTCTCTTGACCCCGTGTATCACATGATTGTTTTTGAGTGAGATAGTTTCATGTTCTTTCTCAAATGGCGGCAAACATTTCACATATTGTGCAAACATTTCACATTGTGTATCACCTTTCTGAACATTATGAGACATAATCCAAACTGTCAGACTCATGTCAAGGTCCCACTGTAGAGCTCAAAGATATTATTATAGTCCTTGCATACATAGCTATCACAGCTCACCAGAACAATTAAACCATTCAAGCATGGAAAATTAATCACGGGAAATAGCTGAATGTAATAAAATGGGCACAAGAGAAAAATATTAATCCTGAAAGTTTGATGATGCTCTCCCTCAGACAAAGGCCATGTCAAAAAATATCAGAACTCATTCTTCCAAATAAAAATTATCACTATAAACTCTAATGGAAGGACTAGATGCACATATAAAAAGGGGTTAAGTATAACTCTTGAAACTTTGAAGATGCAATTTCTCCCATGTGAACCTTTCAATGAACCAAGGAACTAATGTCAGCAGCCACTAAGCTGTTTTAACCTATAAATGCTCTGAAATCATTACTATTTTGATGATAATACCTTTGCAAAAGAGACCTGAAGAATCCACCAACTTTTCAGGGCCAACTGCCCAGACCCAAACACAACTCGACTTTAGTCTGAAATAGGACATTAGCCTCAGCCTGGAAGTATGACCTCTTAGAAAGACCCCAGCCTGGGAATTTTCACTGTTCTCCATAAAAGCTCGTAAGCTGTCACAGGGATGTGATCCCCATACCCTACATGAATCAATTCCATTTTGCTACTTCATTACAAGCTACCATACATATCCAATATCCATGTCGGTGATGAAACTATGTCAAAACAATTAGCTTACCAACCCAACTTCTTAGCCACAAAGCTTTGTTAGCTCACCCTTTTCATCCTTCTCGTTCAAGCTGACATGATTGTCCCGGAGTTTGGTTTCTCGTCAGTCACATTGGTGAGTCTGTCTCCCTAACATCATCTTACATTGCAATAGCGTTCCACTTAAAGCATCTCAAATAGCTCTATTATTGCAGCTCATGTGATTAAAAGCATAGATAATAACAAAGTTGCACTTACAATCATTGGCAACTGACCAGCTGACCAAGCACATTACTCAACACCCAAGCACAAAAAACTGAGGCAACTGACCAGCTGAGGAGATTCAAATGACCAAGCACATTACTCGGCACCCAAGCACAAAAAAACTGAGGCAACTGACCAGCTGAGGAAATTCAATGACATCATTAATCTATGGAAAATCAAATGGACTTGTTAAGCTATGGGAGAATTTGAAAATGATTATTAAATAGCATGCTTGAATCAGGTAAACAAACAGCTTGCCTACAAAACCTTCCCCAATACACAAGTGTTTGCCAAACATATCGAGATGCATCAAGCATGTTACACTGTCACAGCATCAAACATGAACATAACATCATATCCTGGAAGCCAAAAAAATCTTGCAGACGTAGTAACTAACCAGAAAGAATATGTAATGTAAGTAAAGCAAATGGAACGCAAAATGAATGCAACAATAATATAAGCACATATACCAATGCAATATCTCCTCAAAAATTAGGAAACCTGATAGACTTGTTTATAATGTACATTTCTTTAGATTTAGCATATGCTATTTTTGATAAAAAGAACTATAATATTCCATTAAAAGATAAATAGTGATTTTTGTTTGTTTGAATCATAACAGGGCGTGAAAGAACAGAAAGAAATTTTGACTCTTTTGAATCAAAGTAATAGTACATGTATCTCCTTAGCTATAGATTATGATCTTCCATGCAAGAGCTTATCACACATCTTACAATGAAAACTATCCTGCATTTATTACGTTTTAATTAAATATTGTTCTAATAATCTTTCTTAATTTTAAATGGTGGAATGGAAAAAAATTCCTAAATCTCACCAAACATACATCTGCCAATAAGCACATATAGTAAGATATAAAAGACTAGAAATGGGTACTTCAAATAGAAAGACGGTATAAAACAAGAAAAACAGGTTAATGCCAAACCAAGAACTCAGATGACATAAGTCCCAATTCTATATCCATGTGCCAATAAACACACAGTAAGAGTTGAAAATCATACAAAAGAACATGTATGTGTAATTCCAATAGAAAGACCATATAAGCAAGCAAAAGAAGATAATCCAAACTAAGATAAACTGATGATGTAAGCTCAAATTCAATGCACAACTCATACAAACTCTATAGCCCAAACCTGCAGAATCCAGAGTTTTACTCACTTTGGTTCGCCCTTGCACCCATTGATTATCGGCAGTACTAATAAACATGGAATTGAAGCAACATCAGACTGTGTCGCACTCGACTAATTTGAATTTTAAAGCCATGCCTCACAGATGCCAAAAAAACTCATCCCAAAGATCAATAACAAGATCGGTCTTGTTTCCACTGCGTGCATACACCAAGCAATCCCCTAGAAGAATGCCTCTCATGCAAGAAGGCCATGCCTATATATTGAGGCAATTAGAAGGGTTGACTAATAATGTACCATAACGATTATGTTTATTACATTATATAACACACCTGACACTAAACTACACCGTATATCAAAACCTGCATCAACTAATAACATACAATTACTTCAACTTCTTACCTTGCGAACTCATCACAAATTTGTTCCCAAAAAGGAAAGCGTTGAACCAAAAATTAAAGCTATAATATACTACAGTAAATATAGTTTTGTAAGAACACAAGTTCAGCCATGTAACGTTTAAATTTGATACATAAATCAACATTTTACATGAACTAATTCCAAAATGATTTGATTTTTGAACATTTCCATCATAAAGATTTCCACTATGGATATAAAATACTTATGACACAAAAACTTCAAAATGAGTGTCACATCCATGTCAAGCACCAACACTTCCCAACATGTATCAGACACTAAAAAGGCATGTTCAAAGCCACATGTTTCTTAAAAGAATATTTTTAAAAAAGTTCTTCGCTAATAGGTAACTATGTAAGCAAACCTAAACATTACTTGGAACTCTGTTAGCTATCAATTAGGCTTTTGGATGCTTTTGATTGGATTAGAAGTTCTATATTTTAGTAATAAAAATTTTATATTATTTTCTACTATTTTTTATGGAAGACATCTTCGTGACTGATGTGTATTTTATATAGACCTTGTCACCCTCTTCCTTTCAATTTTGGTGTGCCTCCATGTTTGTGTTGTGTTGTGTCCGTGTCCCACGTGCGTGCTTCATAGATGAGGGATATGACTGCAAAATTGATTTATGGTCCGAGTATTTGAATAACTAATTTATTTTAAATCTGACATTAATTGTCCAGATTATAGAGTCCCTACAAACTTACCTATAGAACCTTCTTATAGAGAACTACAAATGAAGCATGCACATGAATTACCCAAAGGTACACATGTAATATTCAGACATTATGCTACTTATGGATTAATATGAACAAATAAATATATGTCAATACATAAGACCACGGTTACTTTACGGACAAGTTTATTTTTTAAATTTAATTTTCAAGTCAATGTACTGAATACTAATATAACTCATTTATATAGCTGATAGTAAAATTATTTATAAAGCTGACACTAAAATTAAGATATTTGCTATATTACTAAATTTCATGCCCACTCATTGTGAACATAGATGCATATGCTTAGTTAAAAAATTTATGTTGTGTTCCGCACTTATTATCATGGAATAGTCAACAACTCCAAAATCCCATAAAAAGAAAATTTTAGAATATGAAACAACGAAGCGATTAATGGAGAAACCTACACCACCTACTAACATCTAAAAATTGAAGCCATCTACCCGTACGAATTAGGACATCGTGACAATTCCACACCGTACATCAAATCAACAACCAATAACAAAAGCACTAAAATAACTCTCAAGTTTCAATATAGTCCAAATTTTGTAATGAAATCAAATCACCGCACACGGCATAGATAAAAATTAATAAACACCGTAAAGTGAACATCCAGAAGCAACATAAAAACTCACGTAGAATAATTCTAACAACGGCATGTCATCAAATAACCTTAGCAGCCGCAATCAAATTTTATTTCACAATAAGAGATCATAAAGCGAGAGTCTCGAATCATATTACCAAAAAAGTGATTTATATTCCAATTGAAGGATGAACTTCCTACAAATCATACCCTAGAAAACAATATATAGAAAAATGCAAATAATAATTAAAAATTAATCAAGAACAAATAATTAAATTAATCGAGAACTAATAAGAAAGAAGAGACGGGCAAAATCAATTAAAAATTGAAAAATCAACAACCGGTGCCCTATAAAGAAGAGAAGACTTCCATCAGCAAGTCATCAGCACTACAATTCCCTAATTCAACATACTAAAATCATCGAAAAAGGAAGAAGAAACATGACAAAAAAGGGAGGAATAAAAATAGAATAAAATAAACCAAAGTAAGCCTAATCTAAGATCAACGTACCAGCGGGAAAGAACGAGAGGTTAAAAAGGATGAGGGCCATTGAGCGTATTTATAGGCAGAAAAAGTTGGGGTCGGTGATTGGGTCGGTGGGTTGTTTCGGTCCAAGATTCCGTTTGCCCAGCAGGTCGGTTTTGAGGGCGGTTTATTTGTTTCGTTCTTATCTCCATTCAAAAAGATAAGATCAGATTCATGGTGTTATTTTGGTCCGGGGCCCGTCAGGCCCGGCGGCCCGGCCCGGGCTCCGGGCCGGCCCGGCCCGGGCCCGGGTTTCTAAACCCGGGCCGGGCTGCGGCCCGGGCCCGGCCCCGGGGCCGGGCTGGCCCCCCCCTCAGGCCCGGGCCCGGGCCCGGCCCGGCCCGGCCCGGCCCGGGGCCGGGGCCGGGGCCGGCAACGGCTACTTTTGTAGCCGTTGCCAAACGGGCAGATTTCTGCCCGTTTGGCAACGGCCAAACCAATTTTTTTTTATTTTTTTTTAACCCTAAATTTCTTCTATAAATACCCTCCCCCCCCCCTCTCTTCTTCTCTCACAAAATCTCTATATTCATCTCTTCCCTCACAAAATCTCTAAACTCTAATTTTCTAAATACCTCTCTACGGCTCTACCCGGTGTTCTACAACTCTCGCTACTACCGTCTCTACGGTCGTCAATCTCGCGGCTATCGTCAACCGTCTCGCTACTCCAATTCGCTACTCAAATTCGCTGCTTCCGGTCTCTACAACTCGGGTCATCTTCAAAGGCGCAAACAGGTTTCTGTAGCATAAAGTTTAGATTAGCACAATGTCAAGACCGCCGCATAGGAAGATAAATATGAATTTTAATATAGATGATGAGACTAATACTGCCGATTTTGAATATTATGCTGATTTACTACGTGGTAACGTAGGGGATGGTTTTAATCCTGATATAGCCAATATTGAAACACAAGAACCAGATAACTTTGGAGATAGTAATAATCCTAGCCCCGTCATGCCACCACCTGCACATTCACGTTTCTCGCATGCTGCTCACACGTACACAAGTTCACCGGCACAAACATCTACCCCTGCTTCACATGCTGCACCTTCTACACAAACCCAAAAGAAAGGACCAAAGTCCGGTGTTTGGGAGCACTTTACACGTGAAATTGTAAAAGACAGTAATGGCATCGACCAAGTTCGTGCATTCTGTAAGATTTGTAGAACTAGTTTTGCTGCCGCACATACTGCCGGCACTTCGCATCTGCTAAGACACATGAAATCACATGTTAAAAAAGATGCTAGACAACAAACATTAAATTTATCTTCATCATCTTCCTCTCTTACTCCTTTCTCATATTCTGTTGAAAATATGAGAAAAGAGATGGCGAGATTTGTGTTATGCAGAGAGCAACCTCTAAATTTTGCTGAACACCCAGACTTTGAGCGATTAGAGCAAAATGCATTTAACCCTGCATTTAGAAAATTATCTAGGCACACCCTTAGAAAAGATTGTATGAGCATGTTTCATGAAGGACAGGCAAAATTGTATCAGATTTTTCTTAATTTAGAATCTAGAATTTCTTTGACTTCTGACATATGGACTACAAAATGGGGTTCATCATACTTGTGTCTTACGGCCCATTTTACAGACGATGATTTTATTATTCAGAAAAGAATTATAGGTTTTAAGGTGTTAGAGTATGCGCACAAGGGTGCACACATTGGTAGAACTTTGCAAAATATTTGTCATGATTATGATATTGAGAAACAAATTGTATCAATTACTTTTGATAATGCTTCAAATAATACTTTAGCCATTTCTTATTTGCAACGTCTATGGAACCCAGATCTAGATGGTTTAATTTTTCATAAACGTTGTGCATGTCATGTTTTAAACTTAGTAGTTCAGGATGGGCTAAAACTTACTTCTGTTTATCTGGAAAAACCTAGAGCCCTTATGCTTTTAATTACAACTAGTTCACAAAAAAAGAGAGAATAAAAGCAGTTTTGTCGTAATAACCAACTGCCGTATAGGGCGTTTAAATTTAGTGTCCCCCATAGGTGGAATTCAACGTATCTAATGATACGTTGTATTAGACAAAATAGAACCCAACTTACTGAGTTTGCAAGTGCATACCTTGCAAATGATAGTGACTATGAAATTAGTGATTATGAGTGGCTTATTATTGATGAACTTTATGAATTTTTTGAAATTTTCTACTTGACAACAAACAAGTTTTCTGGTATGTATTACTCTACTTCAGTTCTAGGCTTAGACCAATTAGCGGTGATCTCTGAAGTAATACAAAAACATAGAGATAATGACAACATTAGGACTCCAGACCTTAGGGCAATGATAGAACAGATGGAGATTAAACTCCGTAAGTATTGGAATCCCGTTCCTTTGCTATACACTATAGTGAATGTTTTAGATCCCCGGTTTAAAGAGGATGTAGTACTTGACTTCTTAGATACCTATTACGAAAACATGAACCTTCAAGATGTAGCAGAAAAACACAAAGCTAGTTTTAAGAATAGCTTAAGATCACTTTTTACTGTATATGAGACACGATATGGTAGTTCTACACAAACATCTAATGTTCAAGCATCTTCAAGTGCTCCAAGCAGAGTCCGCCTTCTTATGTGCAAGAAGAAGCAAAAAATAGACACAGCTAATGAACTGTCTAGGTATTTGTCAAGTTCTTTTGTATTTTCTGAAGAAGACTTGAATAATGAGGGTTTTGATGTTCTGTCATGGTGGAAACAGTCTAAGAATAGTTATCCAATTCTTTCCATGATGGCTCGTGATTTGTTAGCCGTACCCATATCCACTGTTGCTTCGGAGTCTGCTTTTAGTGCAGGTAGTCGTGTTCTTAGCAACAAGAGGTCACGACTGAAACCAGATATAGTAGAAGCGTCGGTTTGTGCGAAGGATTGGTTCAGGGCTGAATCGAGAACCCAATATCAGACCGACCTGTCTGAAGACTCTGAAGAAGAAGAGGTAGAAGAAGCAGCAGAGACTTGATATATTTACTTACTTGTATTAGCAGTTTATAACATGTATTAGTTTCTTTTTTTGTCCAATGTATGAGGGGTTAGGCTGGCCAACGTATGTCCCCCCCTCAAAAAAATTTCAATTAATAAAATTTAAAGGTTCAACCCGGGACCTTCGCGAATTTCGGGATAAAAATTTTTCTGAAAAAATTTAAGAAGTGTTCAAAAAAATTTTAGATGTGTTCTAAATTTTTTTTGGAATTTTTACATGTTTAAAATAATATTTTAGTTTTTTTGTTATTAGAATTTATGTTGTATAAATTTTTTTTAATCATTTTTGAAAAAATTTTTTGATCATTTTTTTTCAATTATTTTAACTTTTTAAAAATTTTAGTGGGTTTTAAAAAAAAATTTAATGGGTTTTAGAATTTTAATGGGTTTTAAAAAAAAATTTTAGAATTTTTAGAATTTTAAAGGGTTTAAAAAAAATTTTTTTTTTAATTTATATTGCCGGGCCGCCGGGCCGGGCTGGGCCTGGGTTTGGCCAACCCGGGCCGGGCCGGCCCGGCCCCGGTTCACTTTGAGCCCGGGCCGGCCCGGCCCATGGCCCGGGCGGGCCATGGCCGGGCCCGGGCCGGGCCGGCCCGGTGGGCCGAATTAACATCCTGAGATCAGATCGAATCCCTTTTCGCAAAACGTGCGTGTTTTAGGGCATGTTGTTTTGTTGGAAACTATAATTAGCAAAGTTGAGAAGTGTGGAATTTGATGAAAGAGAAATTGGTGTGTAGTGTGTTCTTTTGTTAAAAAGTGGGGTTGGATTGTGGAGTTGGAAAGTTGAGGTGGGCCTCACTCCGTGTAGTGTGTTCTTTTGGTTGAAGAAAGTTAGATGAAGAAAGTTATGCGGGGTCCACTTAAAATAATTAATTACTTAATATACTACTTAATGTTATGAATGAGGGAGGCCTTTGGCCTCCCCTCCTATATTACCCATTCATTAGGTCCCCCATTACTTAGGGTAATGGGGACCCTTGGTCTACTAGAGGCTTTTGGCATCCCCACTATGAGATAAATAAATAGAGCACCATGGCTCTTAGCCATGGTTACTCATTCTTAGCAATGAAATTATCTCTCTCTCTCTCTCTCTCTCTCTCTTGAGTTCATTTTCATCCAACACGTTATCAGCACGTGTTCTCCTCTTGAGCACAAATTTTCAACAAAATTTCATCCCCTACGCGCAAGGAATCTATAGTTGCTGCGGCGATTCGTTGGAGCGTTGCGGCATCCTCAAAGCATTTGGGAGCTCGGATTTTTATTCTACGGTTCTAATCTACGGCCGTCCCTAGATCATCGATCTAGAGGTAAAATTCTTATTCCCGTAGATTACAACGGTCTATACATGAAAATTTTTACATTGTTAAAATACAAGTAAAAATTAAAATGAAAAAAAAATTTCGTTTTACAAAGTAATTTCTTCATTTTGCCATGAATTTCTTTAGGGGAAGAGTAAACAGATTGACCACCCCCCTCCGGCAGAGGGGGGCCTTTTCCCCGCGGCCAAACCTCCCCCCCTCCCCCCGCCGGGGGGCCCCTTCTCCGCCCGCCACCCCCCTGCAGGGGGGGCGCTTGCCGCAGCCGAACCCCCCCTGCCGAGGGGGGCGTCTTCGCCCGCCACCCCCCCCTGCAGGGGGGGCGCGTGCCGCAGCCGAACCCCCCCTGCCGGGGGGGGGGCCTTCCCGATGGCCACCCCCCCTGCCGGGGGGGCCTTCTTCGCCCGCCACCCCCCTGCAGGGGGGGCGCTTGCCGCAACCGACCCCCCCTGCGGGGGAGGGGGGCCTTCCCGATAGCCACCCCCCTGCAGGGGGGCCTTCTCCGACCGGCACCCCCCCCCCCTCCAGGGGGGCGCTTGCTGCGGCCGCATCCCCCCTGTCGGGGGGCCCTCCAGATCACCACCCCCCTGCAGTGGGGGCACTTGCTGCAGCCGCACCCCCCCTGCAGAGGGGGGCGCCTCCCGCGGCCTCACCACCTTCCGGAGGGGGAATGGATGCAATCAAACTCCGGTCATGGCTGCGAGATGAGGATGACGGCTGATCTCTAACAAAAAAAAAGTTAGAGATTAGGGTTTTCTAGAAAACCTCTTGGGCTTTTTGGGTCAAAATTTGTATCCAAGCCCAAAAGATAAAAAGAAAAAATTATTTTTCATTTTAATTAGCTTGGGCCCAAAGCCCAAAGCTAGATCTAAATGAATAAACCAAAGAAGGGGCATGCGCACGCGTTAAGCGGAATAGATTTTAGGCCCATAAGCCTAACATAAAACTTATAAATAAACTTGGGCCCGAAGCCCCAAGTCAAGTAGTTAGCAAGGCCTATAAACATGTTTATATTTAATCAAATTCATGTCTACACATCAAAATAATTTGGCAAAATCGGGAAAACTTTGTAAAATCAAAAAAAAATAAATTCTAAATTCTATTATTTATTTATCGCTCTTGCATATTATGTATGGTTTACTAGAATTTTTTAAAAAATATAATCATCTCAAAGATCCTGAGACCGCTCTGCCGTTAGTTAACTAACCTAACGGTGTATGACTTTTCGACGTGGTCTACGAGATAATTATATTTTCTAGTTTACTTTTTTCATATTTTTGTGCTTGAGATATATGCGTGGTTGTTTAATTTATGCATGTAGCATATTTATATAAACTGCGTGGATGTTTAAAATAAGTAAAAATGTGTCTTTCGGGATCGGCCATTGCATACATATTTACATTTCCAGCACTTTTTCTTTTTTGAGAGAATTTGTAAGTGAGGAAATTGTATAAATAGCCAAGGCTCGGTGCAACAGCATAAGAAAACAGATGCAGAAATAGGGACCCACCCGGGGTTTCCAAAGTTGTATTTTTCATTCTCTTTTCTTTGGACTGTAATCGGACTTTGGACTGTGTATTATTTTGGGTATCTGGCCGATCCCCGCATTTTTACTTATTAATTTCTTTATGCATGTATTGTTGAATTTATTTTAATTCATGCTTATCTTTAAATTGCATAGATAAAATGGCTAAATTAGCAAGCGTCGATTTCGAGGTGCTCGATGCAGCTGGTAAGAATTACTTGAGCTGGCGAGTGGACCTGAAGTTCCACTTGCGCTCCATGGCGCTCCTGCACTCCATCCTGGCCCCCGCAGTGGCCCAATCATCGGCTCCCGCAGCATCCGATGCATCTGCTAGCAAAGCCCCAGAAGCGGCCCCTTCAGCTAGCAGTACCTCTACCACTGTCTCTGACATGGATAAGGTGAAAGCCATTATCTATATCAGACGACACATAGATCGGACCCTGAAGGCCGAATACTTGACGGTAGAGGACCCTCTGGAGTTATGGACAGCATTAAAGGCACGCTACAGACATCAAATTGATGTCATACTCCCGCGTGCCAGCTATGAGTGGGAGAACCTCCGACTACAGGACTACAAGTCCGTTGCTGAGTACAACTCAGCACTTCACAACATCACCTCACGCCTGAAGTTGTGTGGTGAAGAAGTCTCGGAGCACCGCATGTTGGAAAAGACATTTACCTCGTTTCACGAGAAAGATGCTATCCTCATGCAGCAGTATCGTGAACGCAATTTCACGAAGTTCTCTGACCTGCTCTCTTGCCTCCTGAGGGCAGAGCAGAATATAGACCTTTTACTGGCCACTCATAACCAGCGCCCGGCAGGCTCAGCTTCTATCCCCGAAGCCCACAGTGTTCACCCCCCGAAGTGGAAGAACAAGAAGAGGGGCAGAAATAACAAAGGAAAGGCCCTTATGAAACCAGCCAATGCTCCTCCCCAACGCAAGAATAACAAAGGGAAGAAAAACTTCACTTGGAAGCGTAAGAACACTGATACAGTGTCAATTCCAAAGAAGACATGGGAGGACAAATGTCATCGTTGTGGCATGCCTGGACATTGGTCCATAAACTGTCGCACACCTCGCCACTTCCAGGAACTGTATCAGGCGAGCCAGAAGCCTCCACCTGAAACAAACATGGCAGATGTGGAAAATCCGACGAAGTTCACTTCGAAGGATTTCGAAAATGACGACCTGCTCGATTGAGCCGTATCTTTATCTATGCTTTTCAAAGAATAAATTGTAGCTTCATCTCTAGCATGCTTAATAAAGACGATCTTTTATTTTGAATGTATGCATTTTACATTTCCATCAATAAATTATCGTTTTTTGCTTATATAGATGAAGTATGAGTGCCTAGTGGACAATGCCTCGACGCACACTATCCTTCACGATGAATGCTATTTCAATAGCATAAGTAAATATGACGGTCCTGTCATTACAATTTCAGGACTGTCCAAAATAATCGAAGGATCTGGTGACGCAATATTATTGCTCTCAAATAATACAAGACTAAAAATCAAAAATGCACTATTTTCTCCAAGATCAAATAGAAATCTCATAAGCTTCAAGGACATCCGTTTAAACAGATATCACTTAGAAACTAGAGATGAAAATAAGGTTGAATACCTGTATGTCACTCTTCGTAAAGATGGCCAGAAGACCATCTGCGAAATATTTAAGGGACTCCCGTCGGGTCTCTACCAAACATACATTCAACCAGTCGAAGCCAATATGACTGAGCACCAGACGTGCCAGCCAATGCCACCATTTCAACTATGGCATAACAGACTTGGTCACCCTGGATCCATTCTGATGCGACGCATCTTATCTGAATCCCGCGGACATGATTTGAAGAACCGGAAGATTCTTCAGAAAGGTGAATTTTCTTGTCCCCCTTGTTTCAAGGGGAAACTAATAATGAGACCATCGCCCCTAAAAGTGGGTTTAGAGTCTCCTGGCTTCCTTGAGAGGATACATGGTGACATTTGCGGGCCTATTCACCCCGCAAGTGGCCCATTTCGGTACTTCATGGTACTAATAGATGCATCCAAAAAATGGTCTTATGTGTGCCTCTTGTCCACCCATAACCTAGCTTTTCCAAAGCTGTTGGCACAGATAATTAGATTACGTGCTCATTTCCCCGATAACCATATCAAGAAACTACGTCTTGATAATGCGGGCGAATTCACATCTCAAGTCTTCGAAGACTATTGCCAGGCAACGGGTATAGAAGTTGAACACCCAGTAGCTCATGTTCACACCCAGAATGGATTAGCAGAGTCTCTTATAAAGAGACTCCAATGGATTGCACGTCCATTGCTTATGCAATCCCAATTGCCGGTGGATGCTTGGGGGCATGCTATTCTGCATGCCGCATCTCTTATCAGGATACGCCCCTCTGGAGGCCATACATTATCCCCGATGCAACTAGCATACGGCTCAACTCCAGATATATCTCATTTGAGAATATTTGGCTGTGCGGTCTATGTCCCAATAGCACCACCTAGAGGACCAAAATGGTTCCTCAACGTCGTCTAGGAATCTATATTGGATTTGATTCACCCTCGATTATTAGATACCTAGAACCCCTCACGGGGGACGCATTTAAAGCACGTCTTGCTGATTGTGAATTCGATGAGAAAACTTTCCAAAGCTAGGCACACATTCCAAGAAGCCTGAAGCTTCGGAGACCATTAATTGGGAAAATAAGTCTTTGTCCCTTTATGATCCGTGTACAAATCTGTGTGAAGATGAGATCCTGAAGATCCTTCACATCCAGAATACAGTACACCAATTACCAGATAAATTCACGGACAGCCAGAAGATTGTCCGTTCACACGTCCCTGCTGCTAACACTCCAGCTAGGATTGACATCCCTATAAATGGATGCAATCCACCAGCAGCAGAAATAGCTGTACCTCAATTGAAAAGAGGACGGCCACCAGGTTCAAAAGATAAAGTTCCTCGAAAGAGGAAGATTCCTGGTGAAAATAAGATTATCCCTCCACAGGATACTGAGCTCAGGACAGCTACCTCTCCCCTCCTAATTTCCCCTGCAGAGGAAACATTAGGAGAAACATCATTAAACTTTGTACGTACTGGGGAGGTACTGGACCGACATAGCACAGTCGTCGTCGACGATTTTGCGTTCACTATTGCCGTTCACGTCGTTGAATACGACGATGACGTCGAACCACTTTCTCTAGCGGATTGTAAACGTAGAGATGATTGGCCAAAGTGGGACGAGGCGATAAGAGTAGAGCTGGACTCACTCTCGAAACGCAAAGTCTTTGGACCTGTAGTCCAAACACCAGTAGGTGTTAGACCTGTGGGATATAAGTGGGTTTTCATTAGAAAAAGAAATGAAGAAAATCTGATCGTCCGCTACAAGGCGCGCCTTGTAGCAAAGGATTTTTCCCAAAGACCAGGTATCGATTATGAAGATACATACTCCCCGATAATGGACGCTAATACATTCAGATTCTAAATAAGCCTATCATCTCTAGCAAGCCTAGAAATGCAGCTCATGGACGTTGTGACTGCATATCTTTATGGCGATTTAGATAAAAAGATCTATATGAAACTACCAGATGGGTTTAACTTACCCACAGAGATGAAAGAGATACCTCGGGACGTATTCTCTGTTAGACTACATAGATCCTTGTATGGACTAAAACAGTCAGGCAAAATGTGGTATAACAGACTAAGTGATTTCCTAGCACAGCAAGGATTCACTAATAACGAAGTCTGCCCGTGCATCTTTATCAAAAGAACGGGAAAAGGATTCGTCATCATAGCAGTTTACGTTGATGACTTAAATCTCATAGGCTCTCCAGCAGAGATTAATGAGATATCTGCAAGGCTAAAGCACACTTTTGAAATGAAAGACCTAGGCAGAACGAAGTATTGCCTTAGCTTGCAGATTGAACACCTACGAGGTGGAATCCTTCTACATCAATCCAATTATACCAGGAAGCTTTTAAATAAGTTCCAAATGGATAAATGTCATCCTTTATGTACCCCTATGGTCGTGAGATCATTAGACGTACAAAAGGACCCCTTCCGGCCTCTGGAAGAGGGGGAGGAGATACTGGGTCCAGAAGTACCCTACCTAAGTGCCATTGGTGCACTTCTCTATCTGGCTAACTGCACGCGTCCCGATATAGCGTTTGCAGTCAATCTCCTAGCCAGACACAGTGCAGCGCCTACAAAGTGCCACTGGAATGGAGTAAAGCATCTTCTGCGATACCTCCAGGGTTCCGTAGACCTTGGACTTTACTACCAGAGAGGTGCCTCCTCCCAGTTACTTGGTTATGCCAATGCAGGCTATCTTTCAGATCCGCATACGGCAAAATCACAGACTGGTTTTGTCTTTACCTACGGAGGAACTGCTATCTCCTGGAGATCAGTAAAACAAACCACTACTGCTACATCTTCCAACCATGCAGAGCTCATCGCGATCCATGAAGCGAGCAGAGAATGTTTTTGGCTACGCTCCGTCGTCCAACACATCCTCCAATCCACTGGCCTGAAGACCGGTGATCTGGAGCCTACTGCCCTATTCGAAGACAACGCCGCGTGCATTGCTCAGCTTCAGAAGGGCTACATCAAAGGCGACAGGACAAAGCACATTTCTCCCAAGTTTTTCTGGACGCACGAGCAGAAGAACGACAAGCAGATTGAAGTTCGACAGATCCAGTCATGCAACAACTTAGCTGATCTTTTTACTAAGGCATTGCCTAAATGTACTTTTGTAAAGCTTGTAAAGAACATTGGTATGCGTCAGTTGAAAGACCTGCAAGCCTGAAGCTTGTACGGATCAGGGGGAGTAACCTGTGGGTTGCACTCTTTTTCCTTAAGCTGTTGGGTTTTCCCACTGGGTTTTCCACAGCTAAGGTTTTAACGAGGCAAACACACTTACTCTGGATCCAGAAGTATCCACCCCTTGCCTCAGTAGCTGAGACCGAAGTGATGAATGTGTAAGGGGGAGTGTTATGAATGAGGGAGGCATTTGGCCTCCCCTCCTTCATTACCCATTCATTAGGTCCCACATTACTTAGGGTAATGGGGACCTTTGGTCTACTAGAGGCTTTTGGCCTCCCCAATATGAGATAAATAAATAGAGCACCATGGCTCTTAGCCATGGTTACTCATTCTTAGCAATGAAATTATCTCTCTCTCTCTCTCTTGAGTTCATTTTCATCCAACACTTAAATAATACTTAAAATAATTAAAATGGTATGAATTTTGTAATCAAGGATGTGGGACCTACCCGTTATCACTTCCCAGCGCCAAAACAAACCAAAAAAAAAACTCGTGCGCGTCAAATGCATGGAGAGAGGGGCCCACCAAGGTGGGATTCCTCTGTAATCGGCGCTATTAATCTCCGTTTTCGTTTGAGCATGTGGATTCCCGATCGCGAGTGCCACGTCGGACTTTCTTCCCACAATTCACGAGGCCAAAAGAACAACACAAAAATCCCCCCTCAAGGAATCCTGTGAAATGTCAGACAACAGTGCGTGAACAGTGTTTTTCACACTTCCTCTCCCTCACTTCCGGAGAAAAGAACACGCCCTTACGGGCATATTTTTTGGATAAAATTTTAAAATAGTTTAAAATTTAGAAAAAAATTTAAGACACATAATATTTAATTTTAATTTTAAAAAAAAGGATGAACTTTTTATCGCGCCAAATTCCACACAAATTTTTGTTGAAAAACAATTAGGGTTTTGGTTCCATGGAAAATTAGAGAAAGAAAAATAAAAATAAAGAGAGAGAGAGAGAGAGAGAGAGAGAGAAAAGGAAGAAGAAACAAAATTCTTGTTTGTGTTGTAAGTTTGGCGGCTATGGAACCCGTAGCATTGTATTTATAGAAGTACTAGTCATAACCCGTGCCCGTAGGGCACGACGAAGGTCGTCTCCCGTGTGCGAAACCGAGGAGGACCGTCGGTTAACATGTGAAATGGCGACAGGGTAGTCGTCTACCGGGCGCAAGAATGACGTGGAAGTCGTCTCCCGGGGGCAAAATTGACGGCGAAAAGAAAACCTGGGTCAATCGTTTCCTCGGTGCAAAACCGAGTAGGACAGTCAGTAAACGTGGGAAAAGACGACATGGTAGTCGTCTCCCGGGCGCAAGAATGACGTGGATGTCGTCTCAAGGGGGCAACATTGATGTGCGAATAGAAAAATTGGGTAAGTTGTCGCAGGGGCACAACAGTACGGACTAAAGCGAAAAAAACGTCGATGCAGAGCGGAAAAAGAGCGATGTAGAAGGTGTAAATAGGGGGAAGATGAGTAGTCTTTTAGTTGTAGGAAAAAATAATGGCGAATTTGCAAATAAGGGGAATGTGGTGGCCTTTTTTGTTTGTGTTTCACCAAAACACTCAACTCCACACCCAATCACTCACCCACTGTTCATAGGGCTATCTACTCTTCCACACAATTTGTCCTAGTCATAATTTGATGCCACGTAGGGCTGTCTACGATACAAAGTAATTTACAATACAAAAAAATTTAATTCCTTACAAAATTCTTCCTTACAAAATTTAATATTCTTCAAATTTAGTTTTATTCTAAAATTTAGTGCTCTCCAAATTTAGTACTTGTAAAATTGCAAATTAGCGCAGTACATCATACAAATGGTACATTGCATAATCCACAAATATGGGAAAGGCCTAAAGGATTAGAAGATTAAAAAATATGAAAAGGCACAATTTGAATTACAGACGTTTCCATTTACCCTCTAGTCAATATTTTCGCAAATATTGAATTTTTCTGAAAGACAACCATTATAAGTTGCAATCAACCAGAAAATTAGTCAAAAGCATCACCATTGCAGACAAATGGTAATTTTATTTGCAAATATCCTCATTCAAATGTATGATAATTGTTATGAATAGGCCCATTGGGCCAATTGGGTATCCAACCCACTATTGAAAGCTATAAATACAAGGGTAGAGGGCTCTTAACCCTCTACACCTATTCTCCCTATATTTCCCTTCACAACATGTTATCAGCACGATCACGCTCGTTGGAGAAGACGGCGGCTCGCGGGGAAGGAGATCCATTAATCGCTCAGATTCAAGAAGATCGTAATCTTCTCAACGGGGAGCGAAAAGGGCATCCTTCACCAACCGTCGCCTAGATTCCTCGTCGAATCTAGAGGTAAAAATCCAAACTTTTTAGATCTAAACTTGCTTTTCTCATTAGATCTGCATGTTTTAGGATCAAAAAGTTTATAAACACGGTGAAATTAAACTTTTTAATAGATCTGCATGCCTAAAACAATAAAAACTTGTTTTTTAACGATCAAAATAGTTGAAAAATCCGTTTTTTACCCCCGCCTTTGATCCAAAAATCCGCACGCCCGTAGGGCGGAACGGCGGCGCGCCTCTAGCGCCGCCGGTGGAAAACGCATGCCGCGGCATCAGGCTGCGGCGGCCGCGGCGGCCGCGGCGGCCGCGGCCTGAAGCCGCGGCCTGAGGCCGCGGCCAGTTGCCACGGCCTGCAGGCCGCGGCCCACCGCCGTGGCGGCCGCGGCCCGCAGCAGCGGCCCGTCGCCGCCACGGCGGCCGCGTCCTACGCGGCCAGCCGTCGCGGCGACACGCCGCGGGCCCCCCTAGGGTTTCCTGAAACCCTAACCCTAACGGGCTATTTTTCGGGGGAGGCCCAATATTAACCCTAATGGGTTGTTTTCATGGCCCAAAATGCCAGAAAATTAGCCCATTCACATAAATTATTTTTCTTTTATTTTATTTTTGTCCCTAAAAAGCCCAAAATAATTAAAAGAAATTTTGAAAGGGTTTAAAGCGGTAAAATAAAACATTAAAATATGGATCAAAGGGCAAAAAGTTTTTCAAAAAAAAACAAGAGAGTTTCTTGCACGTCGCACACAAATTTAAATTATTTTAAATGCTTGTGTTTTTGATTATCTGCGTGGTTGTATGTCTCGAATATATTATCTGCGTGGATGTGCAATATTAGGCTATGTTTTTAGGGATCAGCCAGGTTTCCGACACCGTTTTAAAATTCCTGCAATTTTTCTTTTTTTTGAGAGAAATTTTGTATGTGAGGATGAAAATGTAAAAAGAAGACCGAAGGACACCAAAAAGAAGCTGAAGGCGTTCGCTCAATGAAGATAGGGGCTTCTCTCTGAAGTTCCCGAGTTGTACTTTAATTTTCATGCATTTTTATTTTTGATGTAACTTCGGACTGGACTTCTTTTTATTTTTCGGTGTCGGCTGGCTGATCCCCATAGTCCTAAGTCATTTTTTTGTTTCATTGCTTATGCATTAACTGCGTGGTTGTTAATTAGCTTAAATACCATGTTTTAATGTCACAATGAAATTTCTTAACAGCATGCGTGAATCTTTATTCATTAATTATTCACATTATCTGAAAAAAAGCATGTATGTTAAAATCACATTAATTAAATTCATGCTATGAAAATGTTTACATTACATGCGTGGATGTCTGTTTTATTCAGTCTTAATGATACATGCTGTTTTTCTTTACATTGCTAGATCATTAAATGGCCAGACTCGCAAATGTCGACTTCTCGGTCCTGAAGGCCGATGGGTCAAACTACCTGAGTTGGCAGTTGGACCTGAAGTTCCATCTGCGCTCTCATGGTTTCAGTCTCACACAGACTGAAAAGGCAACAACAAGTACTGCCCCAGCTAACAAGGAGGCTTCAGTGGAAGCACATCATACAGAGGAAGTTTCCGATATATTAAAGGCGAAAGCCATTATATATATCAGGAAACACTTAGACTCGACCTTAAAGGACGAGTACCTCACTGTAGAGGACCCTTACGAGCTGTGGGATGCACTCGAGGAGAGGTACAGACATCAGAGGGATGTCATACTCCCCCGTGCACAGTACGAGTGGACTCACCTCCGCATACAGGATTTCAAATCCGTAGCGGAGTACAACTCAGCTCTCTTCCGCATCACCTCACGCCTGAAGTTGTGTGGTGAACCAGTGACGGAGAAGATGTTGCTGGAAAAGACGTTCACGTCTTTCCACGAAAAGGATATGATCCTTATGCAACAATATAGAGAGAGAAAGTTCACAAAGTACTCTGACCTGCTTTCATGCCTGCTTATGGCTGAACAGAACAGAGACCTGTTGGTTGCCACCCACAACCTGCGCCCTCCTGGCTCCGCTCCATTGCCACCTCCTGCAGAGGCTCACTTCCAGTCTTCCCTGAAGAAGAAGACGGACAAAAAGGCAAAATTCCAGAAATGGAAAGAACAGAAGCAGCGGAAGAAGGCCACTCCCCCAGCTCCTCCTCAGAACCAGAAGTTCGTGGACAAGAAGCAGAAGAGGATTCCCAACAAAGGTGGCACTCCCAAGAAAGACTGGGAGGACAAGTGCTCTAAATGCGGGATGACGGGCCACTGGTCCAGAATCTGCCTCACAGCAAAACACCTCCAGGACCTCTACCAGGCAAGCCTCAAGCCTCGAGCTGAGACAAACCTGATCGAGAGCGCAGTGTTGGCAGAGACCTCATGGACTCCTGAAGACTTCATGGGAGATGACACTCTCTAGATCTGGACCATTTCTATGCACTAGCAATGTATCTTCTATTTCTATGCATCGTATCTAGTTTTATTTCCATGTCAAAACAATATTTTGAGCATTTATCTTTATGAAACTAGTCTTTTCTCTTCATTTATTGCTTGCATGTCTTTCCCCTTTTTGTTGGATATGGAAGACGTTAGTACACCCTTGTGGGGGATGTACGAGGGAATACGGACCTCGAACGTCGCGTACACGAAGTCGTGCGCAAAGGGAATATGTTCCCTTTCGGAGAGGATCTCTAGATTGATGGGAAAGTCGCATTATATGTGCATAAGTGCATGCGACATATGGCTAATAAAGGGGGAATATCTTAAGCTTATGTTGTACCATGCATATGGTACAACTTAAGCTTATAATGTGCCATGTATCATGGTACACCTTAATTAAGTTGTTCCAAAGGAACGACTTACCCTAAAATAACTACCTTGGGGGCTATAAATAAGACCCAAGGGTAAGCCATTTCCTTACACTTTGCATGGCATTCATGCATGCATCTTCATTCTAGCGAAGCTCTGCAGAAATCCTTCCTCTCCCTTTATCCAAGTTCTTAATCTAAAAGTAGAGATTTAGATTGTTGATTTAGTAGCCTTACTCCGTTCGTGAGTAGACTCGATCCGTCGTGGCGAATCCGAAGGCGAAGTTCGTAGACTACCGTGCCGCGTACGCAAGCGTAAGTCTCAACTTCATTTATCGATCCTAACTCTGTTTTGGTAGGATCCTACATTGGTATCAGAGCCATACGGGTTCGCCCCGGAGAAACTATGAACGAGTTGTTGTCTTTTTCACGGATGGGTATCCTACCATTACGGATATGGTAGGAACGCTTCGTGACGGAGAGAACACAGCGGTTGTTCTTTTCAC